>JANHAO010000467.1:0-41499 GCA_026873985.1 Saraca asoca | reverse complement strand
TCATGCGTTGTTTCATTAAATTGGATAATATATAAAATAACAAAAATTATTCAAATTTCATGGTTTTTAATCAATTGAAAAATTGAATAATATATAAAAATAAAAAACAATATCAATTTTAACGAAATATTCCAATAGACAAATTCATTGGAATATTCTGTTGGAGTAATAATTCCAACGGTTAAGTCCGTTGGAATTTCCGTTAGAATCAATAACTCAGATTAATCCTAATTGGTATTCCAACAGCTGTAATCCGTTAGAATATTCCATTGGAATACGTTATCCATTGGAATTGTCCGTTAGAATTTCTAATTCCAATGAGGGGTTTTCCAATGGACGAAATCCATTGGAATTTCTGTTGGAATGTCTTATTCCAATGGATTTAGCTAAAATTCCAACGGATTTTTTCTGTTGGAAATTCAGGTTTTTCTTATAGTGAACAGCACTTTAGGGTAATCCAAATTTCATAATTACTTATTGACTAAAGTAGAGTCTTGATTCTAAGTTATTTAGAATCTGAACATGTACCTAGTTAATTGAAATAGAAACAAAGGTTTGATTTTGAAACTCTTCTTTTGAGAAATGTAGACCAGCGGAGTGGGAATTAGATACCAAATGAAAATGGTATGGTTTGCCAAGCATACTCTGATGCTCAAGTTCGTTTTCACACAAAGTTTCAATAAGTGTTGTATGGTTTATCTAAAGAGGATATACCTGTTCTTTTATATAGGTGATGACTTTGTCAATTGTCATGCTTCTAAGCAAATAATGGGCAACCATGGTCCTTCACTATACTATCAGCGTGAGTGATATTTTCACTTGGTAGTTGCTATGATCACATTATTTGTGCATGCCTGAGTCATGCCAATTTTTGTGTAATAGCTATAAGGCTAACTTGTCTAGGATTTCTGGTAGTCAATTTTGTGTCCCTTGTTAATTTGAATAACGAATTCTTATTGCTTGTTCAACTTGGCTTGAACCTTTGTCCCTGTTATGCAATTGCCCCCTTTCTCAGCACAGGTCGTTCATTTGGCACTGGTCCACTGATAACTAGGGGTCACTTTATACTATATCATTTGCCTCCTCCTCTCTCATGGATACATCTTTCAATCAGCTTGACAACCTTCTGTCTTCTTAGTCAGTTGTCCTTCTTTCTCTTATTAAAGACAAGTTCAGACACTTTGACCAAAGTTTTTTCATTTTTCCTTTAGAGTGCTTGTATGTTTGTTGCCATTTTTCCAGCTTTTAACAATCCTCTATGCTCCCAAGTTGCTCCTCCTTACTTTTTTCATAAGTAACTTCTATATTATTTTGCTCTCTTACTTTTTTAGCCTTTTCTCCTTTTTTATGCTTACAATTGTGTTGGTTATGGTGGTCATGACCAGGATGTTGTTACTTTTCTAAGTCTATTAGTTTGCTCTTGAACTGCACTACCATAGGCATCAGTGCAATATGAGTCTCTTCACCTATCCAAGCCTTCTTCTTTCATTTTCTTCTTGCTTTACTTCTTTTTTACTTTGTTCAATTGCCATTGTTGCCTTTTGATTCATTCTAATTATGCTACCCTTTTTTTCTTGAAGGTGGTTATCAATCCTATGTTTTACCCCTTTCATGTTTGGTAGTTAGGTGATCCCATAGACTTGTCATTTGACTCCAGTTCTTCATCTAACCTTAGGGAGTTTTCCTTTGAGAAGATCATTTATCAGTTTGTGTGACCTATCTAGATGCTCATGGTACACCAATCTTGAGATGAAAATGGAAATGAGTGAGCTCATTTGATTGGCATAGTTTCAAATAACTTGAAATGGATTCATCTAGATGTGAAAATGGCTTTAGGCGAGTGATGAGGTCTAGATGTTAACCTAGAGTTAGAGAGGATCCATACCTTGGGCGAGTTTATTGAAGGGATTTCCTTTTAACCAGAGGAAAAGGGTAAGCAAGCATGTAAAATGACACTTTATTCTTAGTGATGTTCTAAAAGGACGTAGTTGACTATCTTTATATTTACCCTCCTTATTCTAAATTTCAAGCAAATGTTCACCATGCTCTGAATGTCTACCCAGCCAACTGACTTGGAACGCATGAATCTTCTTGCTTTGCTTTAAAATGTTGAGTATTCGTTTACATTTTACCTTGATCATGGCATCTTTCTTCTTTTTCTTCACTTATTCTCAACATAAACTCAGGGGCTAGATACTTCATTCAACATCCAGACTGAGTCTTCATAAAGAACATGCGTGCTATTGTCCGTCCCTACTCGCATTTTGTTTTCAAAGTTTGAGCAGCCAAGGGATTTTATCCATTACTCCTTCAATAAGGGAACTGTTTTATCTGGCAAAATGGTCTGCCCCCACAAAATTGCCCCAGAGTTGTTCTTTTAAAGGGTTTACCACTAATAAGTAGGGCATAATCTTTTGGTTTTTATCATTTGGGCCATTTGATGCACAATCCATTCTTCGTATGTGTTTTACTCTTACTTTTGCTTTCTTTATGCTTTACACCTTTGCTGACTCTTTTCTTTTCTTTCTTTTTCAGATTGTTGGTTAAACAAGGAGGTGACTAACATTAGCCAATTAAAGATGGACCCTAAACATTGGGAAGAGAATGACACTCAGGCCCTAGCAAAGAAAAAAACCTATCGTTCCACCAACTACGCAATTGAAGTGGCACCACCAACTATTGGAATCACTAGTGGTCTGTCATCTCCCGATCAAGCAAAACCTTCATGTGGTCATACAAAGGCATTGTCTTTATGTAAGTGGAAGACCATTTTTGAATACTCCTGAAAGGGTAAAGGGAGTAGTTCCTTAGATGTTTCAACTTCGGTCCTTAGGAGGATAAAGTTTGGTGCTTAGAAGGAGTTCTTTCTGCTCGATGCCCCTAGGGTAGTATGCTGAACTTTGATACCATAGATAGCTTATGGTATAAAGACGTAGATTACAATGCTTTCTTGTATAACTAGCTACTCTTACTACTGACCAAGATAGTGATGATGAATTCATAAAAAATCATGACCCAATCCATCTTTAGAAATCCTTTGCAGCCTAAATCATTTGCTCATCTATCTCTATCCTTTCTACCATGTCAACTTTAGCTTAGACAAAAAGAGAGCTTATGTTGAATAATTTACTAGTTGTAAAGGGCTTGTGAAATGATATCGAAGCCAAGGTTAGGTAGTTGGCCAATCATGACAAGAGCATCTTTGATCTCATCAATCACATTGCCAAACTGGTGAGGCAACTTTTCTTGAAAGGCTCAGTATTGTTGTTGCTAACAATGAAGAGCTTAGCTATCTGATGTTTCAAAGAAGATTCATTGAAGTAGTTTGGCATATCCAAGACTTCAACCCTAATCTACCTATCAACACTTCCAGAATTGATAGAGACAATACCTTGGAGGAGCTTGTGAAGAATATAAAGTAGATTTGGTCTTTCCTACCTTACTGCCTATCTTTGCCCTCTTACTATTTGCTTCTTTATGTATATAACCCTTTTATAATGAATTGTACTTTGTTACTAGCAAACTATTTTTCATTATCTGATATGATTGTTGTCGGAAGGCCATACCTGCAAATGATATTTTTTCAAACAAATTTTTGCACATTATTTGAAGTTATAGTTTGAGGGGTTCTGCCTTTACCCATTTGGTGAAATAATTGACTACCCCCACCATATACTTTAATTGACTTGGAGTGGCTAGAAATGGACCTAATAGATCTATCCCCCACTAGTTGAATGGCCAAGGGGCAAAGATAGGCATCTAACTATAGGCTGCCTTTGAACTTTGACAAACCTTTGAACTTTGACAAACCTTTGGCACTTTTCACATCTCCACATGAGTTAAAGTGCTTTCTTTTTCATTTCAGGCTAAAAATACCCCGATCAAATAGCTTTTAGAACGATCGTCATTCATGCCATGTGGTTCCCACAAATTCCATCATCTATTTCCCTCAGGACGTAGTTGGCTTAACTTGGCTGATGACATCTTAGTGATGGGAAGGGAAAACTTTTCTTATATACATCCCTTCTTTCCAAGTAACAATGTGTTGCCCTTCATTCGACCTTTCTAGCTTCTTTTTTATTCTCTAATAGTTGCCCTTCCTCTAGGAATATCATAATTGGAATTAACCATGACTCTTCCTACTCTACCACATTATTTCATCTATGCAAGAGAGCTGTAGTGTTTCTTGTACCATGGTTCTATTGTTTACCACTACCATGGTGCTAGCCAACTTGGGTAGTGCATCTGCACAATCATTTTCTTCCCTAGGAATTCTTGTCAACTCAAAGTTAAATCTTTTCAATAGGTTTTTACTATATCGATATATCTTGCCAATGTTAGCACTCTAACCTTATAAATTTCTCTGACCTCAGCAATTACCATTTGAGATTCAAGCCTGATCTTCAACTATTATGCTTCCACTTCTCATACAAACTTTAACCTGATTATTAATGCCTCACACTTTGATTGACTTTTTGTGCCTTTGAAAGTCAAACTTTGGCAAATATTCCAATACTAAGTCCATAGGCCTTTCTAAGATTACTCTTGCTTTGCTACCCTTTCCATTCAATGAGCCATCCACATGCAATGTCCATAATCAGTTGTCCACTTCAGCCTCTTCTATCTTCGTCATTTCAATTACGAAGCTTGCCAATGCCTAGGCTTTTATTGCTTTTCTAGCTTCACAAATAAGCCTATGCTCTAAGAGCTCTATTGTCCATGCTACTAATCTCCTGGTGAGATCAGGCTTGTGTAATACCTATAAGATTGGGGTGTCCATTTGAACAACAATTTGATGGCTCTAAATGGAAGGCGTTAACTTTTTAAATGCCAACAACAAGGTGAAAACTAACTTTTCAATTCTTTGATATCATGTCTCATCCTCATGCAATGTGCAACATGTAAAGTGCACCGATTTTTGCTTTCCTTTAACTTCTTGAATAAGTATCGAGCTTCCTGCTTCCATAGCTACCACTAGGTATAAATATAATGCTTCTCCTAGCTCTAGTCGAGAAAGTGTGGGTGGTGTGGCCAAGTACTCTTTTAGCTCTTAAAAAGGTTTTCCACAACTGTTAGTCCATTCAAAATTTGACATTTTTTATGCAACTTAAAGAAAAGGACATGCTTATTAGCTAACCTAGACATGAAACATATGAGGGCTGTAATCTTTCCATTGGGCACTTGCACCTCTTTTATGGTTGATAGGCTCTTCATGTCAATGATAGCTTGACACTTGGATGGATTTGCCTCTATGCCCCATCCAATTAGCATGAAACCCAGGAAATTTCCTGCCATCACCCCTAATGCATACTTCCTCAGATTCAACCTCATTTGGTATTTCCTCAAGATTCCAAGCATTTCCTCTAGATCTACCTAGTGTTATTTTGAGCTCTTTGACTAGATTAATATGTCATTGACATAGACTTCTATGCTTCTGTCTAACTATTCTGAAAAAACACTTTATTCATCATCCTTTTGTATGTTTCCCCTTCATTTTTTTAACCCGAATGACATTATTTTATAACAGAAAGTCCTCTGATTATAGCCTAAGAATGTGTTCCTGAAACTAAGGATTTTAAATGCAATGGTATTATCCACTAGCTGATCAACGTTCAGGAGTGGAAATAAGTCATTGGGACATGCCTTGTTGAGATCTATGAAATCCATACACAACCTCCAACCTTAGGTGGCCTTTTTAATGAGGACCACATTTGCCAACCATGTGATGTGTGGGATTTCCCTATTGTATCCCGCACTCAACAATCTTTTGACTTCTTTAATTATTTATCATCATTTGGCACTGTGTCTTCGCTTCTTTTCTTGCATAGGCTTTATGCCTGAATTGATCAACAGCTTATGGTAGGCTGCACTTGGGTCGATTTTAGACATATCGGTAAGTGTCCAAGTGAAAACTTAGATATACTTTTCCAACAACCTTGTTAGCCTAGATCATTCTAAGTTACATATTTTCCTTAATTTTAATGTTGAAAAACAATTTTATCTAACAATATATTTTAGTGTTTTTGATTTGTTATTTTTCAGGTTCAAAGACATTTGATTCAAGTTTCAAGAGATCCAAGATTAGCTTTAGGATTTACTTTGTTTCAATAGGATCT
This sequence comes from Saraca asoca, assembly GCA_026873985.1. Classification (NCBI taxonomy): domain Eukaryota; kingdom Viridiplantae; phylum Streptophyta; class Magnoliopsida; order Fabales; family Fabaceae; genus Saraca; species Saraca asoca. The sequence goes on along the minus strand of JANHAO010000467.1, from coordinate 35,383 downwards.
TTTGTAAATAATCTCAAATGATGTTTGATCTAGAATTGTTAATTAAATAATGAGATCAAAAGAATCACTTGAAGAAAAATGAGATTTTATAAAACTTTTTTTTATGTCATGAATTGATGTACACATTAATTTGTTAAAGAACTTGTGAAAAGTTCATATCATAATTAATGTAACATCAATGCATGAAAAAAAAAATATTTTTCACCAAAGGTTTTGAAAAATAGGTACTTCAATGTGTTAATCAATGTTAGGGTAGTAAGCAAAATACCGCACTTCGATTATCACACTGATGAGTTTGTACTAACAGATTATAATTGATGTAATAACTAAAAATCAATTATTCTATTATAGATGGTTACTATGGTTATTCAAGCTTAACTGCCATCAATATGTAGATGATCCTTCACATTTTTTCTTCAAATTTTAGTGCAAAATAATTTGATTAAGAGTAAAACACGATATTCTCTCTATCCCATTAATATTTATGAGATTTTCTTCAAGATTTCTGGATCAAGGTTTTCTTGAGATTATTGCAGTTTGTTTGAGATATTCATCTCAAGCACTGGTATTATAATTTCAATCTTTTTCTTACACAATTTCATTTATTTGAGATTTCTAGATGTTAGAAATCTATATAGGTTTAGAAGAGGTTGTTGTAATTCTTCTAGGTTAGCAAGAAGCCTGTGAATTTCTTGTGCATTGATTGTAAAGACTGTCAATCCTGATAGTTTTGTTTTCAATTTCAAAGGTCATTTAGTTGAGTAAGATGAAGTGGGGTAGACTTGAATTGCAATTTCAATTCAAGTTCAACCACTTTAATAACCTATGTCTTGAAATTTCTTCTTCTACTTACATCTTGATTGCTCTTATTGCTAATCTTTAACTTTCATTATCTTTATACTTTCTAGATATCTATTTTTTGTACACTCTATTAAAAGTAAAATTGAATTTGATAAAGGTGTATGCAACTTCCCCAATGTGAAAATGGTAAGGTCCATTTATTTTCGCAAACTAATATCTTTACTAGGACCGACAAACCTCATTAACCAATTTTGATCCTTTCTCCTGAGTTTAATTCTAATCCTTATTGTTCTTCCATACTTCTCCCCAAAAATTTACATCTCTTTTAGATTCAAGCTTGGCTCTGATCGACATGGGTTATATTATGGGATGTCAAGTAATGTCAAGTCTACCATTTGGCACTCATTATCCCTTACGTTAATGATTGTTGGCTTTCTCACACTTGTACTTTCTTGGCTCTTAGTCAAGCTAGCCATATAGCATCTATGGGCCACCAACTGATTAACCCAAACCTCCCTAATTGCTTCTACTCTTGAGAACTTCATCAGCAAATGAGGGATGGAGACAACAGCCTGTACCTAATTTAAAGATGGCCTCCCCAAAATCACATTGTAGGATTTGTTAGGTGCGACCAGAACAAGGAAAGTGACATCCAAATTCTTTGTTAGTGGTCTAGTTCTTAAAGTTAACCTTGGGCCACTATCCATTCCACTTAAACTTTCCCTCCTGTGAAACCAATTAAGATACTTGTGTTAGGTTTAAACATGCTTTTGAAATATTTGGTGCATTTGTAGTATATAAATCCGTATTATCAACAGAGCTTCCATGATCAACAAGTATTCTCTTGACAACAAGACCAAAATTACCATCGAATCATCATGGTCTCCGTCAATGCTGCTAAAGTCATGCTTTGTGAAATAGGTTTCCTTATACTACTCTCTCTTTTTCTTTCAATCCACCACCATTATTACCTAGAGATGTTTTTTCCAGGAATTTTTGGAGGTTCCTACTCTTGGAAAACCTTTTGCAATGGTTTTGATAGTTGCCATGATGGAGGAGGTTGTCTTAACTTGTTTGCTTTCTAACCAAGCAGCTCATAGGGAATGATTACATTCCTTCTCTTCCCCTTTTTCCCCATCTTGCTTATAGAATTTTCTATACTTTGAAAGGTGCCCCTTTCCTATAAGCACCTCTATGTCATCTTTTAAGGTGACATAATCATTTGTGTCATGCCCATAATCATAGTCAAATTTGCAAACTTTGATTTGTCTACTGGGGGAATTTTCTCCATTTATGTGAGGGAAACTTCATAAGATTGACCACTTTGATATCTTGTATGATGTGGTTGATTGGTGCATTTACCAGCTTATAATTATTGTACTGCCCCTAAGGGGTGTACTTTCTTGCTCATTGACCTTATCTATGGATGGCTCACCATTAGATTGTGCTTGTTCAACCTATCATTGGATAAGCTCAGCTTCTTTAACATTAATGTATTTTTTGGATTGAACTAATAGCCCCAAGAGAGAAATCACAATTCAGTTGGCCAGCAAGAGGGAGAAATGATCAGAGCAAAAATTGGAACTGATTTAGTGCACTGAAATTCCATCATTGAGATCTTTTATATCTACCTAGCTAGCAATAATGGTCAATTGATTGCCTTGGCAGAGTTTTGAACCAACATAAACTAGCCTCTTCTAGGGTAGTAGAGAAGGCACAGCATATAATGGTGTCTGGGGCTCCCAAACAATAGCATTGAGGCCCGAAACACCCCCAAGTGCTCTTGAGGGTCCGATGCACTTTTGTATGGGTTAATATGGGTTAGGGGATTAAAATGGGTAGGCAAAGGAGCAGCCATCATTGCTATTGTGAAAAGGAAGTTCTCTTTTTGGCCAATTGCCTAAAACTCTAGATGAGATTTATAGTTAGGTTCAATAGGTCATAAGGCTCATGCGTGCAAGTAACATGATGTTGCACATGGTGGCAGAGATCAACCATGTTTGACAGAGCGATTGTAATGATTGGACTAGGTTAAATATTAGGAGTTAGAATTTGTAAGGCTCATGAGTGGAACAGATGGTGATTCAAAAATGTATTGTCAAGGTTACTCTTGGAAAGGAGCAACGGAGTTAGGGGCTTGCTCTAGATGAGGGGGTGCTAGGCATGGCTACTGTTGTGGGGACTAAGATATGTAATAGGGCAAGGTAAGTTAAGGATAAGACATAAGAATGGTGATCAAATGAACTTTGATAATGATGGGGCTTGGATGGCTAGGGATGGTGGAGGAAGAGTTAGTCGTAGTTGCATAGAATGGAGAGCTTCCAACTCTCCCTGCAGCTGGCAGACCAGCTCGGCCATTATGTCACACTCAAGCTTGGTAGAAATTCTATGGGCTTCTTCCATCATTTGATCCTTATGAGCTCATCATGAGCCCTTTCATCATAGAGATGTCTATCTAAAGACAAAGTACAAGCTGACTGTGAATAAGAACATTATGACATGAGGTAGCTGGGAATGCCGCAAACGACACCAAATAAAACTCTTCTTTTGAGAAATGTTGATCAACAGAGTAGGAACTGGCTATGAGATGATCTATACACATAACGAAGTCGGTCATACATGACAAAAGTGGTCCATCGAGTATACTTTGACACTCAAGTTAGCTCTCACATGGAGTTTCAATAAGTGTCATGAAGACCATTTGAATAAGAGATACCTATTCATTTATATAGGTGACGAGCCCACCAATTATCATGCTTCTAAGTGAATTATGGGTGGCCATATGTCTTTGGTGTATGGTTGGCATGAGCAAGATTCTCACTTGGTAGTTGCAATGATCATGTTACTTGTTCATGCTAGAGTTATGCCAATTATTGTGTAATAATTATGAACCTAACTTGTCTAGGATTTTTGGCAATCAATTTTGTGCCCCTAGTTGATTAAAACAAAGTGTTATTGGTCATTTGACCTAGGCTTGAACCTTTGTCCAAGCTCCACAGTTGTCCCTTGCTTAGTATAGGTTGCATGACTGGGATTGATCAACTAATAATTGTGCCTTACTTTGGATTACGCCAGATTTTATTTTTTTTTTCTTTTTTATAGTCATAAATTCAAATCTTATGATGATTGTAATGGATGAAATTTACTTTACTAAATATTTAGATTGAGTGTGAGGGTCTACTCTTAAACTTTCAAATTTAAAATTTTTTTGGATGCAATCAATGATAGTGAAGTTTGATTGTCAACTCAAACTAAATAAAAAAGTGAAAATATAAATTTGGTCTTCTAACTTTGTCACTAATTTTATTTTTGTTTTCTAATTTTTTTAAATAAATTTATCCCTAATTTTCATAAGGTATGCAAGTTCACTCAGATGACTAATTCTATTTATTTTTTAATAAATGTACTTACATGGCATGCAACAAGACATCTTATATGACATCTAATTCAATAGCCCTAATATTCTTAGATTTTTCTTCTTTCTTTTTTTTTTCCTTTTTTCCCCTTTTTCCTTCTTGGTCTCCAAAGACTTCTTGATCTCTCTTCCACCCACAAATTGCATTGCCAGTGGCACTACCGCTATCTTCAACCTTGAATTAGAAAAGGGTGATTGAATGTGAAGAGGGTGGGAAATATGGAGACAAGGGGCAGGGAAGCTATGATGGTCAACTAGAGGGGACGTCTGGCCAAAAATGGTGGCATCAGGATGAGAGGAAGAATAGAAGGGAGCAAAGGCGATGGGGATGATCTAGAAAGGTTGAGAAGAAGGGGAAAAGAAGGAAATATGAAAAAGAAAAATTTTGGAAAAATCATATTCATAAACATATTTACATGTTAGCAATTTATTTCATGCCACAAAGGATACCAATGGGATCTAGCATCGATATTTGGTTACCAAAGTGAATTGAGTTAATGATTTTAATGATATTAACACTTCTAAATATCTCAGAACTCCTTCAGAAAAATATATATATCAAAAGTGATCATTTGATATGAGTACTCAAACAAATTATTAATAAATAATCAAATAAATAAATGATCATGGATATTAGATGGATATGCTATAATGGTTATTTGATGCACCTCATGCTTTAATAGTAAATTCAGCTTTCTAGAAATAAAAACATATTGTCATTTTTTTGAGTTGTACAAAGATTAGTAATTAGCTTAAGATTAATTGAATTACAAAATCAATCTTAGGCTGCTAGATGTATAAATAATGTGCTTTTTTTGGCAATGACTATGATATATATAGTTATTATTGAAATATCATCTTAGCCCCTTGTGATTCCACAACAAGTATTGAGCTTTCTCTTGTTGATTATGTTTTGGTGGATGGCCATTGCTTTATTCCATGATGATGATGTTGTTCATTTTAGGTGTGGATGTAATTTTTGCTACATGTGTGGGCGAGATTGGGAGCATGGACATCTATGCCGTTAGCAGTTCCTAAACACCAAGAGAGCTTAAATGTATTTATTTTTATTACAAATACTCAATGATGTAGAATTATAAAGTATTAATCTTTACTTTTTCCAGATTGTAATGCCTTGTTTGGATTTAGTTTTAACATGAAGATATATATTTATATTTAGACTTCTGGAGAGCCATTACTTTGGTAGGACATGCGAAAGTCTATTACATTTGAGGATTGGGATGGGAGATTTTTTCTAGATGGCATCATTTTATGTTCACAAAAATGGTGGTAGAAACTAGTGTCATGTGTTTTATATGGGCATCAATAAGTTTTCATTTTTAATTGAAATTTCATTTAGTAAATTGATAAATTATCAATTATTTTGAGACTTTCTTATAAAATTTGCTTATAAAATTATCAACATATTTGGTGCGGCAGATTTTTGTCATAGATCAACCGAAAATTTTTGAAAAATTCGTTTGTGAATTTGAGAACTGCACTAAACCTATCCTAAAAATGTAAAAATCTCCCTTTAACTTTAAGGCCATTAGATTTTACCCCCACAATTTTAGAAATTGAGACAGCTTTAAACTATGCAAAGCCTTGTAATAACACCCATAATTCATTTAATTAATTGTCTTTTTTATAAGCCTTCTAAACAAAAATCACATTATTATTATATGTTAGTTTAACATATCATTTTGCCACATAATTTCAAATTTATTTTCAGGTTTTAATCAAAATATTATATGTCCAACTTAATATTTATTAATTATATGTGTAAAAATTCTATGTACAAAAATGAGGTGATAAACTAATTTCCAATGTTATTGTAACAGTTGTTCAAAAATTATTTATCATATACATTAAAATTATATGTAAAAGAATGATGTGATAAACCAACTTTTATTGTTATTGTGATATTTATTTAAAAAACTTGTGAAAATCTCATAGAATGATATAAAATGATGGATGATGAGTATTAATTTCAATTTTTTAATAGTTCATAGCTTTAAATTCAAGTTTTGTAAGATGCGGGGAAAATTTAACCATTGTAAAATTGAAGGGGGAATTTTTTGCAGTAAACAAGTGATAAGATGCTTATGGGTCCTCTAAGTTTCCTTGATTTGGCAATATGATTTTTTTTTTTAATGATTACAAGAGCGATAAGCTACTTAACATATGGATGCAAAAGTACAATTCTAGGTTTGCTAAACATTGAAGACCAAAAGTTCCAAAGCTGAAATTGGATGCCACTGCAATATTAAGAGTGATTGTTTGTTTCAAATCTGAATATATCAAGCTACTATGCTTTGAATGGTTGTAATTTGCAGCGATGAATGAACTTTTAGTTTATTAGGTTTGAAAAAGATTTTTAGTTGCACTAAATGTATTTAAATTTTGTGCACAAATAAAAGTAATTGTCATGCCCCAATCCATGGCATGTAATCGGCATCGAAAGTTGCAGATAGGTAACTCTTTTCAAGCCTAATAATGAAGCGAAATCCTTGATGTTACCCACCACGTATGTGGAGAGCAACTATATAAGTAGAAAACATGTAGGAAATGATGACAAATCTAAACAACACAGACGCATTTATCATAGTGCTTCTTTCAATGTCTAATAAAAATTCGATAGAGTTTCCCCTATTTTTCGACTAAAGGCTATATGCCCTTCTCACAACCTATACAGCTAAACAAAATACCATAGAAGCCCAGATATCACAATGTACACCAATATGTTTTTGTGCTCCATAAAAAAAGTCTACCAAATCAAGGAGTAGACTCAGGTTTGGATTGATATGTGTGAACAACGGGAGTGGCTTTAGGCTCTAAAAACAAAAGAAGAAAATGGAGTGAGTTTCATAGAAACCCAGTGAGTGGAAAATCCCTTGGAAAACCAATAATTAGTTTACCATTCATATTAAAAAGTAATGTAGTAAAACATACATTTATAAAGATATAATCATCAGTTCATAAGCATGTTATCCAAGTTGAAATAGTTAGAACAAGTACAATATTATCTAGAGTACTTACCAAACAAATTAATAAAGAAAAACTACTAATATTGTTCTTACTTCACAAATTTTCAAGTAATCAAAAAAGACTTCAAAATTTCTATATACAATTAGAATCCAATGGGTAATTCCTAAAGGCAACCTTACCTAATAAATATCAATCATTATCATCCACCTTATTCTTCCAACAGATATTCTCCCGTTATTCCTTCAATAGATATAGTTCTATCATAAGTGAACTTGGAGCTTTTCTAAAGGAATTTTACAATGGATTCAAATTTCATGAATGCTCAATTAACAAAATATTTTATACAACAATACACATTCAAAAGTACAGAACTATTTCCAGCTAACTCATAAATTGAATCACATGACAACATTGTCATCCATTTCATGTAACATCTTGTTCAATAATTTCAACAATCCACTATGGCAAAATAATAAAGTTACTAGCATCAAACAGAATAAATAATACAAAAAAAATGTATAATGTAGCACTTTCTATATCTATTTATATCATGACAAATGGTTTTATTTTCAGAAACAAGAAACTAGTAACATTCAAATTACCTAATAATCATAGTAATCTATGATGTTCCAAATCATGATATCAAACAAAACTAACATTTGTGAAAAGTGGTTCACAAAAGGAGTAGAATAGCCTACTCACCACAATGGTTCTCTTCCTTGAGGATGAGCTTCAACAAAGTGTCACTTTATTAACTCTTGTCAAATCAACAGCTTACTAAAATTTTAGCATTAAAGATCAATCCCAATTACTTTGTTTTTAGTTTCAAGTTTCTTGTAGGGTTTTCGCATGGGACATCCATAACAATTATATGCACTGTCATGCAAAGCCACTTCCAAACAGCAAATGCAAGAAAAGAAATTTCAATCTCTCACCATTCTATGGCCATTTACCCCCCTTTTTTCCCAAAATTTATGCAGCCCAAATATAGTGGATTTCAATGCCCTATATCCAACCAACAATACAATAGGTGTGAGCCAGGTCCTACTCACCCATTGTTTAAGCTACTAATAAGAAGACATCAGGTCCAAGTCAAGCATCGATAGTTAACCGATAGGTAACAGTGACTGGACAACACAGTTACTAGTGTTTAGCAAGGTAGCAGCAACATAGCACCCAAAACAAGGGGAGGGTTGACTGGCCAATAGCAAAAGTGTGAGTAGCACCACCTAGCAGCACCGACTAGCAAGCAACTTAACTAGATGCAATTGAATGTCAACAGACAAAGCAGCTTCTTGGCATGAATAGCTACAAAGGTTGGTTAAAGATAAGGTTGCAGCAAGCTGAGCTAAACAGGAGCAGCTGAAGCCATTTGGAGCAAGGATGAGTTGGTTGAAGCAAAGCATGGACTATCCAGAGCAGAGCTTCAATATATCAGGAAAAAGGCAAGGCAGACTAACAGTAAGATGCAAACAAGTTGGAGATGAAGTAGAGGCAACAAGAACAAACCAAAGAGGAAGAAGAAATAAGGGTAGATTGGAATGAGGAAGCAGTAACACGGACAAACAAACTGGTGGCCAGAGTATTACTACCTTATTTCATTTACTGAAGTGTTAGAATAATGTATCCCTTCTTTGATTGGTATAGTACACATAGTCAAGTACACTTAATGCAACTAAGATACTCTCTTACTTTGGTAAGGCTTGAACGAGCCTTGTGAATATTTATGGCCCATCGGATCATGTTTGTCTAAGATCATTTTTTTTTTCTTTGGATAGAGATTATATAATAAAGTTGATTATAAAAAGGGTACATGTTCCAAATGAGAGCTAATGGTTAAGTTGATTATAAAAAGGGTACATGCTCTATTTGAATTCAATTTTAAATAAATTGAACCTAAACAAACTGAGCTTAATTAATATATGAGACAAATTTAAATTTCATATAACTCAATTGAAATTCTTCACAAGACTAAATAAGTCTAATAGAAAATATTTTTATTTTTATATTATATATAAATAATATGACACCTAAATTTTATATGGATATGCAACAAGATTTTCCTTCAAGTTGGTGTAAATTTGCATGAATTCATTTATATTCATATGTAATCCAAGCTAGAGCTTAAATTTGAATATTTTAGATTTGGTGAGAAATCTAGACTAAATAAAATGTAGCTCATGTAAACCGATATAAATTCATTTAGGCCAATATTCAAGAGAAACTCAAGCTTAAACTCAAAATTTTCAGGCTCAAGATTTCAAACTTGAACTCAAGCTCATTTATTATTGTCAAGCTCAAGCTCAAACAAGCAAATATTTGGCTTGGCTTGATTTTTTTTTTGGCACCCTAGTTAAGTACTAATTATTCGTAAAAAAGGATATTATTAGTACAATTTGTTGAAATTATATGTTGACAAGTGTCAATTGTTGTATAAAAATTATATCTAACTATTAATGACATTACCCAAATTATTTTGACTGAGATAATAAATAATATTGGAAGAGAATCAATTACTAACTCTACAAAAAAATTTGGCATTTAACGATGGAATTAGTGTTGAAAACTCCATCACCATATAATGGAAAAATAAAATTTTCATATAAATAATTGAGCAATGGACAAGGGAAATTTGGAGTAATTCCATCACTAAATTTGGCCAGAGCTACTCCTTAATTTTACTAATAACTATTAGCGACCATTCAATATACTAATTTTAAAATAATAATTTATTGTTAAATTTATTGCTAATATCTTAAAAATTGATAAATGATGAAATATATTGTATTTTTAAAAGAATTATTTTTTTCTATTTAATGATGGAATTTGATTTTGAATTTAGTGACAAAATTAAGAATTTAGTGACAAAATTCCATAATTCTATCACTGGGTCATGATAAATTAGCAATTCCTAACAAAAACTCATTTCATAATCTCTCTAACATTCTCACTCCACCCCCTTTCACTCACTCTCCCTCTACCTCTCTCTCAATCTACTGTCATTTTTCAACATTGCTATCGCCATCACCATTGGCCATCACTGACATTGAGTTAGCCATTTTTGGGTGGTTTGAAGGAAGTTCTTTTTTCTTTTTCCCATTTCACCCAATATATAGCTCAAACTCTTGGTCTCTAACTCTCATATGAAAACTTGTGTTTTTTTTTTCAATTGTTGTTTCATTTATTGAATATGCATTATATGTGATGTTGGCTAGTATTTGGATTAATTGATTTTGCTATGCACTCTTTTGTATGAATATTAGGGTTTTAATGTCAATATTGTGCAATTTTTCTTTTCATAATCTAAATGTTTATCAAGAAATTGATTGAGGGTTTTGTTTCTTAGGGGTTTTGCTCATTAAGTATTATAAAATTAATTTCTGATTTCTAATTTTTTATGTTAATTTGAAATTTTTTGCAATTTATTATGTTTTATTTATTTGATTTGATTTTATGATATATATAATTTTATCTATTTGTAAGTATGTGTTGGATTGAGTATTTGTTCATTGTTTGAGTTTATTTGTAGGTTAAATGGAATGCATAGAAAAAAAAAATAATCAATTCCCAGTTAGTGATGTAAAAAATGATAAATTTCTCGAATAGGGAGGGATTTAATGGAGAAATTTTTAATAGTGATGGAAATATTCCATCACTATTTCTATCAGTATAATTAATTAGTCATTTTCAAAAATATATATATTATTATTTATCAAAGGATATAACAATAAAAATAAGTGATAGATTTCAAAATTTCATCACTAAATTTTTGCCAATGTTAACTTTAAACATTGATGGATACTCGTTCACAAATCCATCGCTAATATATCCAGTGAGGTAATTTTCAATATTTAGCGATATAATTTTCCTTTGCTAAATCAATAAATTGCTGTAGTGTAATTAAAATATGCTAAGTAATGAACTAAACTAAAATAAAAAATATTTAAATTTAATTCATTGTTAATTTATATTAGTTTTATACATTCATTCATTCATTTTATTCATGTGTTATCATGTTCTTAAAAAAACTATTAAACTTTCTTACTATTTATTAAACTCTAAGTTTTATGTGGCATCTTCTTATTCACTGATAATGTAAAAAATTTTATACTAACAGTAGTTCAAATTTGAATTCAAATAAAAATAACAATCACATACAATGAGTAAATTAGTTTTTTTTTTAATAATTTTTAAAGTGAACTATATATAACTTAAAGAGTCTCAATTTGATCCACTTTCAATGTAAAACGTTTTCCACTATCATTGAATAGTAAGATGCAACACAAAAAACAAAGTAAGAGTAACTTAGAATTTCTACCCACACTAAGAAAAATTTAATAGTTTTTTATTGATGTAGCAACACATGAGTGTATGGTAATGTAAAACTAATTTACATTAATAGTGAATTAATTTTAAATCCTAACTTAAAAATAATTAAATAATAATAGTAATTAGGCTTCTAACCATTTGAATCAACTAATAAAAAAATACTAAATATTAAACTAAGTTAAAATGAAAATAGTTGTATAAACTAATTTACCATTATTTTAAATCAAGATATATATAATTTGAAAACAAATAAGTTAACATTAATTAAGCTTTTATATGTTTGGATCAATTAATAAAAATAATTATAAATAATAAACTCAACAAAAAATGAAAATATAAATGATATAACAGTTTAGTCAATTAATTAGTCATTACATTAAAATTAGACTATAAATGAATTAAAAACAATAAATTGATTGAGTTTTTATATATCTTTTAATATTGGAAAGATTAGAAAAGTAGACGTTGACACATCCTAAATTTGCCTGTAGTCTCCAGATTATCAACTGATATCTATCAACCAGGACCAGTGGATATGGCTACGACAAGCAATCTCAAACCTAGGCCGATCAACCTGCTATGTCTAGTTGATCAATCTATTCATAGGATTTGACTAAAGACCTTGGTGAATCAACCGCCCAACTAACGCATGATAAAAGGCATTACCCAAGCTTACGTAAATAATGTGATTATAGCAACTGTCTAGTGTAAATCTCATTGATGTTACTAGTGCGTTGAAGACATGTGATTGCATTCCATTCATTCAAAGACATGTCAATTGGCACATTTAACACTTATATATACTGAGAGGTCGCTACTCATCTTCTCATTGTTTCGTGTGCATAGAAGAATTAGAAAAGGTACAAAAAATATTAATTAGGGTAAAATCTTTTAAAAAAAAGTAACATTAATTAGAAAGATGAAAAAAGTATATATAATATACTTCATTGCAAACATGAAAGCACTACGGATTTAGTTGGTATATAATTTTCAAAATTATTATATATTACTCAAATAATTTTTATTGCATTAATATATCAATTTTGATGGTATATTTATGCAATGTAATTTAAGAATTTTTATTTAATTATCAAGTAAAAAATGTATAATATAATAAATAATAAGCTAAACTACAATCAAAAAAAGAAAAACCACGCAATGATTGAGTGAATTAAATCATACAAGAATAAATGTTTTAGGCTTTTATACATTTGTATCAAGTAATAGGAAAAATGAACTAAATTAAATTTATATAACAATCAGAAAATCTGAAAGTAATACCCAAAAACAATTTGGTGGGTTATTTGAAAGGAATTCTGGTGGCAAATTGAAGAAAAATTTGGTGGAACTCTTCCTTATACAAAACAGTGCAATTTTTCAATTAATTTAATAAAACAGTAACCTAGAGTGATATACTTGCATGATTTGCTCTAAATTACTTGGTATTGTTTTTATCATTTAAATTAGTATTTTCTTAATTTCTTATATTTCTGATTTCATAATTTTTATTCTTGTTATTATTGCTCTTTGTTTTAGGTAGAACTAATAGAATTTACTTATATGATTGAAATAACTAAAAGAATAATGTCCGCTACCTGGATGTACGATATTTGTTGAATAGATGAAACCATACTCACGATGTGCTTACAATGTTGATGATAATTCATTAACCTTGAATGAGGTGAACCTGAATAGCTAACAGGAAGTTTTCTTTATAGTGTTAATTAATTAAAAAAAAAATAAAAAAATTGACAAATTCTAAATAGAAAATGGTAGAATGGGAAAAGATTGTATCTCAATTAAATTTTCAAAAAAATTTTAGTCCTGTCCTGCAACTTAAGCGAACAAGGAAGAGAATTGGAAAACATAAAGTTCAGCCAAAATTAAAATCTTGTTGAAGGTTTTATTTATGTTACAACTTGAGGGGATTAAGTGTTGGATTTTCAAGTCGAAGGGATAAGTTGGAACTAAAGTATAGTTTAAGGAGTATAGTGTAAACCATCCAAAATTTTGGCAAGACCAACTCAAGTAGTCGTTGGAGAATAAATGCTAAGCTCGAGAATTTATTTAAACTAACGATAATCATTAACTCAGAGTTATAGTAGAAATCAAATCACTAAAGATTACACCCTATGTAATGGTTGTATAATTAAAATTAATCATATATTACCTCATGTCATGGAAATAGAATCATAAAAGTTTCCTTAAAAGAAAAATCAGAAATCAATTAATTCATAAAGGATTATTTCATTGAGTAGAAAGCTATTGATTAAATTGCTCGTTTTACCTTGTTTTACAAGGCTTACGGAAGATAAGCCCAAGTTCTTTACGAATAACGTGGTCCGATTACTCAAAGGAGACAGTTTCCCGAACCCCATACTCATGGATGAAAGAACAAGTTTTTGATATATCAACCTAAATTGTATGAACAGAAAGAATTAGTTTCATGGATGCAAAAAGGAAACTAAATTTTTCAATAAATCCTTATAGGAGAAAAGAAATTTTTCAAGTAAGTTTATGTATTCCTGCCGATTAACTAAAACCTTGATTAGCTCACAAGAAGATAACAAAAACAAAATAGCTAACAAGACATTAGCTCGAACAGTCACACAATTGGGTTTGTAATTGGGGTTATGATTTCAATTAAATGTTTATGAAGCAAAAATTACATGAACACTAGTTATAGCCAAAACTGTAAAAACATGTTTTGTTGATAAAATGCCCGTCATTATAGGGGTTTCTCATACTCCTAAGATCAGAAATTGACATAATTTACAGCACTTCATATTGGCCAAGACCACCTCTTGGAGCCATGGGTATGGAGGAACTACCACTACACATCCAATGCCATGCCTGATCTTCTCTAACATCACCATTCAAGAGGGAAACATATGAAACGGCCGGTGGCAGCGCTAATGGCGTTGGCAGCAGCAGCGTCGGCGACGAACTCAACCTCATCTCTGTCGACACAACTAGGTTACGCTTCAACTCCCCCATGGACGCTTGAAACTGCTCAAGATCCTCCAAAGCCGTGTCCTCAAGAGGCAGATTCCACCGAAACCCACCACCATCGGCGGTATTGGCGATGGCGTGTTTCTCATTGACTATCTGCAAACGCTTTTGCTCTTCTGCCAACAGGATCGAGGCAGACTCATACTGTTGCTTCAGTGCCGCTACCGAAAACTGTTCTCGAAGAGAAGACGCGGATGGATTCGAAAAGGATGACCCGCCGGAAAGATATCGCCGGACGACGGAATCCGGATCCGGATTTCCTAAAGGAAAGAGTTGTCCATTCTGAGAGAAGAAAAGCAGGGCGATTTCTGCTTTGCTTAGAATGGAGAGTTCGGCGGCTTTGCTGAAAAGGCCCTGTTTGCTCTTCGAGAAGGTGACATGGCGCTTGGCCTTTTGCTCGACCTTCTTGATCTCGATCTTATGCCTGCCACGGTTCTGCTTTCTCTCAGGGTTTGATTCAGAAGCCATTGCAGAGATGCGAGCTTACGAGAGACAATGAAAACTTAGAGTGAGAAAACAAAGAAAACAGTTTCACAAGAGAATAATAATTTGTCCAAATCTTGCCTGTTAAGTATATATACTCCTCGATTAAAATTTTGAGGTACGTTTTTTCTGTTGTTAATTCTTATTTCGATTTTTTATGGGATTTGTTATTGCAACTTCTCTTGATATCACTATAATTTAGGAAACTAATTATTCTAATATGCAGTTATTATATTATTTAATATTTATTTGTTTATCATCGATATTTTTTTTCCTGGAACCTATCTATGTTTTGTTTCATTCCTTATTTAATTGTAACAATTTTCTCTGTAAAAGTCTTCAATCTTGAATAATTTTTCTCACAAGTTCTTCTCATTTTTTTTTGTATAATTAATATTCGCAAATTGAGACGGGATGAGATTATAATATTTATGATGATTATTGTAACTGTTCATGTATTTGTGTATTAACATTTAAGACTTAAGTGAGATTTTGTGAATTAATACAAGTTATTGCAAGTTAGAGGTTATGTTAGAACGTGATTATTAGAGAAATTATTCTGTTTTTAGATATTGACATACACTAGGAATTTATGTATATTTATTTAGACAAAATTAATATTTTTGTTCTTAAAATTAAAAGATATTAGTAAAACAATCCTGAATTATAAAAACAGTTATAATAATTCCTAAATAATATTTTATTTATACAATTCAGTCGTTCCGCATATACAGCTTCATTCCTAAATAATACGACATGACATTTATACACTATTATATTCACCGTTAGAAAAAATATATATATATATATATATATATTTTGCAAAATAATTTGGAATACCCGTTAAGAGAGGAGCATAATTGAAAATGAAGAGACTGAAGAATACTGGTCAAGCAATCGCAAGAAATTAATTTCTTGCAAAATTCTTGCCCAGCGGCATTCTACTTCCATTCTCTTGATTCAGTTTTTAATTCTTGAAATTTCTTCAATCCTCACTCTTTTCTTCTTTCTTAACTGTCAAGTTTTTTTATTTATAAAAAGAAAAGAACAACTATGTTTGCTGCAAAATGTCAGGAAAGATACAGAAAGATATATTAAGACAATAACATTCATAGATTACTTTTTGCCTCATGTCATACAAAAGGCATCTCCTCATCTGGGTACTGTGTCCGGCTGTTTAGAAAAAATTGATAGGGAGTAAGATTCTTCAAGCCAATGGTTGAAGATGGAATATATAATCAGTTTAAATTATTTTCATAAAGAAATTAAATTTGATACTTTGTATAGACCCAAAAAATTGCAAGTTTTTTTTTTTTTCCCTTCCGTCGGTTAGAAGAGCTTTTGTCTGTCTGCCTTTTATGGCATGACTCCTTGCTTCCTGTGTTTCTGATATGTCTTCAAGCCTGTTTTTCTCTTATCTGATTCCTGTTCTCTTTTGAGTTTTGTTGAGTCTATATTCTTGTGTTGCATCTGCTTATCCTCCTTTTTTCTTTTTTAGCTATTCCTAAATTGTTGGCCTTAATCTGATTGAATTTGTTCTTGTTCTTTTCCTTTTGCCTTTCCTTCATAATTTAGATCCAATCTGCAAATTAGTGCAAAAAAATCTGTCAATCTCAAGGGCAGCAAACGGAGTCTTTCTTTCTTATTTGGGATTAGATTAAGAAAATTACTTCAAAATCTGCCTTTGACTGCTTCCCTTCTGAGTCCAGATTTCCCTGCATTGCTTTACCTCTGCTGATCTGGTATCTAATGCATCTAATATCAGTTTGAATCAGCCCAAAATTATAAAGGGTGATAAGGAACTGTTACGTGACAATTGTTATATTATGATAATTAATGATAATCAATTTAGAAAATAATAACTCAAATTGGTAAGTATATTTGATGACTTATGTGTTATTTGTGATAATTAATAAATATATATATTGTAGCAAGTTGCAAATATAAAGTAGGTTTATTATAAAACTTAAAAGTGTTGCTTTATTAAATACAAAGTCTGATGACTTTCCTTGAAGTTCTTTGCACTTAATCTGTTTGAAATTCATTACCATTTTTGCCCTTAAAAAAAACAAATGATTAAGACTACTTTGTTTTATAGTCAAACATTTTGAAGGACTTTTCGAGCTGCTTTTTTTTTTTTCCTCTTTCCCTTTCTTTGGCATTTTAAAAATGTTAGGCCGAACCAATGCCATTCCTTCCTTCCCATCACTATCTTCTTCTTCTTCTTCCTTCTACTACTCATCCCAACTCTGTTTTGCTTTCATTTTTGTCACTAGTTTGCTTCTGTCAAGCTCTCTATCATTCTTCTCTCCAAGCTACAGCTTACCATCATTTTCTTGCTCCTTTGTTCGTTTTTGCTCTGATTTGGTGATGGAATTGCTACCGAGCTAGCGTCGACAAGCTTGCATGCTATCACTATTGTTAGTCATTGCCTTGTCATCGTTTAGTCTATGAGCCGATTAAGTTCTCTTCTGAACTAAAGCTCGATTGCTCTGTTTGAGTGTTAGCTAAGAAAAGTGGATCAGAGCTCATCGGATGAGCTAGCCACTTGGATTAGTTGTTTGAGCCACCATTGTCGTCGAGAGTTGATGGTTTTGCATGAAGGAGCCCAAGCTACTGTCAATCACTTTTCTTCTTTAGTTTGACAATAAATGGCTAGATCCCTGTTGCTTTTTTTCTTTTTTTATAAAGGTCAAGCTCAAACCCTTCCACAATTTTTAGCATTTCTTTATGGTTTGAATCAATTCCTTCAAAATTTAATTGATTTTTATTGTTGTTATACAACCCCTGCTGATGAGTGGTTAAGAGAAATTCTTATGATTCTAAATTTTTGTCTCCTTGATCTAGAAACCCCATTTTCTTCTTGAGGCCAATGACTAGACTCTTGGCTTTAGAGAATTATTAAGCTAAAGTAATGCCCAATTTATCTTCAATCCATATTACTAGTAGCTTGATGTGAAAGTGTGAAGTTGTTCTTTGGACCAAGTTAGATACAAGATAAATTGAGATTATTTTGTCATTTTTTAGGTGAGAGGATAATTTTACTCCTCTTTATGAACTTGCTTTTCACGAATGTCAATTTTGTTTATTATCGTGATTTGGAGCATCATAGAATACTATGATTTTTAGGTAAATTGAATGTTGCTAGTTCTTTGTTTTTTAAAGTAAAATCATATGTTATGATAAATAGTACTACATTATACATATACCCACTGCTTTAAGCATTATTTACTGCGCTTGATGTTGGAAAACTTTGCTATTTTGCCATATTGGGGGGTTTTTGAAATTATTGAACAAAGGCATTATATTAAGTAGGATGGTTACATGGTCAAATGATTCCATATATGAATTGACTGGAAATGTCTTTGGACCCATTTATTTATGCCTGTTGTTTTATACAATATATTGTTATTGTGTTTCCTTCAAAAATCAAATTTGGAATCTGGATCCTTTGGAAAACCCTCAATTCACTTGTGAATAAAATTATTTTTGTTAAAGAAATAAGGGGGAGAATATTTGTTAGAATAATAAGGTGAATGACGATGATTAATATCTATTAAGTAAGGTTGCCTTTAGGAATTAACCATTGGATTCAAATCTTATATTTAAATTTTGAATTTTTCTATCATTCAATTATTTGAAATAGAAGAAAGAATGTAGTGAATTCCTTATTTTACAATATGATGAGTGTTCGTTAATTGTTGTACCTTGTTTCTTATAATAACTTGATGTTTGAGTTACTCACTGAATTTGATTTCCTTAATAAAATGAAACTTTCATTTCATGAGATGTTTACAAGCTAGAGACTATACTTATATATATGCATATGTTATACTACACCATGTTTGAACATGATTTGTAATTAACCATTGGTTTCCTAGAGGATTATTCACTTACTAGATTTCTAGGAAATTCACTCCATTTTCTTTATGTTTTAAGAACTTGAGGCCTCTCCCATTGTTCACCCACATCCATTTAAATCTGAGTCTGCTCCTTGATTGGATAGACTTCTTTTGCAGAGCACATATGCACATTGATGGTTGTATTTTGGCAGTTAGTAAAGTTGACTCTTCTATGTATTTGTGTCTGGTTATCACCCAATAGATTGTAAACATTATGGCGTTTAGGCTTATGTTATTTTTTGTGTAGCTGTACAGGTTATTAGGAGGGCATATAGCCCTTAGATGATGTATTGGCCTAGTTCCCAGGGTTCATAAAATAGGGGAAACTGTTGGATTTTTATTGGAAATTTAATAAAGTATTTCGATAAATGTGTCTATGTTGTTTAGATTTGTCCTCATGTCCTACCCATTTTGTACTTGGCTAATCGCTCTCCACATAGGAGGTGTTTAACATTAAGAGTATCATTGCATTGTTAGGTTTGTAGAGAGTTACCTATTGATGACTTTCTAAGCTGGTCACATGTCATAAATCAGGGTGTGACGTGTTACTTGGTTAGCGGACTCATTTTCTTATCTCTCTAATAATGGAATTTGTACTGGATCGAAGAATGATACATTGACTAAGGAGTTTGAGGAGATAATCACTAATCTAAAGGTAAGTGCTAATGTTGATTCTCAAGGGACTATTTTGGTTGGCAAAATCTACTCTAGCAAAACCCTAAATAGGAATGCAACTTGTGAGATGATCCATAAAAGTTGAAAACTAGAGGAGTACTTCTTCATTGGTAATACAAGTTTGAACACATATTTTTTTTAGTTTAGAAATCAAAGGTTGCCATGTGATGTATTGGCTAACTCCACATGGAATATTATGGGAAATATGTGATCCTATGAAGCCAGTCATTTAATATTAATGAAGTAAATTTCAACTATGCAATGTTTTAGGTTTAGATTCACAACTTATCATTAGTATTTATGAACGAGTCAAATTTAAGAAAATTGATGGTAGGATTGGGGAAATTAAAGACATTAAATTACCTTTTGTTGGTGGAAGTGTAATTGGATCCTTCTTATGATTAAGAGTTCAAACGGATGTTTCTAAAACTTTACTCGTTAGAGTTTGGATTACTGGGAAGGTTATATGATATGGGTTCATTTCAAGCATAAAAAACTTTAGAATATATGCTTTAGGTGTGGGATCTTTGGCCATGAGATTAGCTATTGTAAAAACCCCAAGAGTGATTTCACAAGAAGAGACAAATTGATACAAATGATATACGGCTTGGATGTGTATCCCTCCAGATAAAACAATGGGTAATACTCCTCACCTATTTGCAAGTGTCATATATCAAGGCGTAGCTAGTAGAAGACAGAGTTATGAGATTTTGCAACCAAAAGGAATTACAAATATGGCAAAATCTATGTTGAAAACAAATGTTGTAATGGTATCAATCATGATATGTCTCACTAGTGTAATATCTAGTCCTACTATCAACATTCAAAAGTAGGTTCAATCTCGTCAACCAAGTGTATATAATGTAAAACAATAGGCTATTATAAAAGAAATAAAAAATGGAGTTAACAATTGCCAATAAAGGCAAAAGATCTAAGTTGAAGATGTACAATACTTATTAATCGAAGTTGGAATCTGATACTTTTTGAGAGGAAAAAATTGATCAGAGTATAAGTAATAGAAGGATTGTTGGAATCTCACAATGGAAAATTATAGCCAGAAAACTGGGTCAAGGTGATATAGTTTCTACTTCAGCTGAGGAAGTGGCCTTACCATAGTCCTAAATTTAGCATGAAGTGCATTGCATGGAATTGCAGAGGTATAATAGATCTTCGATAATTAGGGTCCTTAAAGCCCTTCTTAGGTTTATCTGAGAGTCAAAAGCTACCATTACAATGATCCAAGAGGTGGATTTATATTTAGATGGATAATTTTTTTATTATTCTGTGTAAGAGGAAAACGAGAGTCTTTGCCCCATTTTGGAAAGCTAGCTTAGATGTGGATATTATATAGGGTTTTAACATATTGATTCATTATGGCATAAGGAATGAAGGTTGTCTAGCTAAGTGATTTTTAATAGGGTGTGTGGCTTTTCACATTGTGGTGATAAACACCAGTTGTGGGATCAATTATATGACATTCAATCAGCTATGTGTGATCCATGGTTAGTAATTGGGGATTTTAATGCTTTATTAAATGCTCAGTAGAAAACTATGGGCGTGGCAATAGGTAGTTCTCATGATATGGCTTTTTAAGGATTATGGACCATATGAATTGGATTGAGTTGGATTTTCATGGGATTTCAGATACATAGGATAATTGTTGAATGGGTTCACATGCTATTAGAGAAAATTGGACAAAGCTATTTACAATAATAGCTAGAAATTAAACTTTTCAAAGGCTGTAGTGTCTCATTTTTCTTATGGGGTATTAGATCATCTTCCCATTCTTTAAGATGTTTGTTTTGATAAGGAGCTAAAACCAAGGCCATTTAGACTCATTTTCACTTGGTTGAGGGAAGAATCATGTAATGTTATGATTTCCAAGGCATTGGAAAGGAGTTGCTTGGGTTCTAAAGCTTATGTGCTAACTTACAAATAGAAACAAGTTCAAAGAACTCTAAAGATCTGCAACTCGAAGCATTTTGGTATATGTCAAACTAGACTTCAAGAGTTGCCCAATGCTCTCAATAAGGTGATTACTAGAGTTTGAACTAGGGAGAACAGAGATTTGGAAAAGTGTATTAGAAGGAACATTAATGAGAAATTCAAATGCTTAGAAGAAATATGGCACAAGAAATCTTCGGAGACATGGGTGAGTGATGGGGATTGTAATTCAAAATTTTTATCAACTCTTGATGGTTATTAGAAGAAGAAGAAATGGAATAGTTAAAGTCAAGCCCCCTTCTAGTAAGCTTTAAAAAGTTGGAACTACTTTGATGAGTTTTTTAGTGAAGGTTTCCAATCTTTGTTTTCTAGCTTAAATGAGGACTTTGTTAGAGATCATAATGGATTAACTCAGCTAGTTATAATAGATTCTAAAAATGCAAAGATGTGTGAGATTTCAATAGAAAATAAAATGTTGGAAACTTTAAAAGCAATGCTTCATCTCAAGGTGCTAGTCCAGTTGGGTTTATGGTGCTATTTTATAAGAGGTGTTAGGATATTATAGGTAATCAAGTGGTTTAAATAGTTCAAAGTTTCTTTTGATTAGCATACTTACAGAATGAACTCAATTCCACATTTATTGTTTTAGTACCAAAGGTAGTTAGAGCGAGATAGTTTGGCAATTTTCATCCAATAAGCCTATGTAATTTGATATATAAACTAATTTTTAGAATAATTGCCAAAAGGATGAGAGGTGTATCGAAATCTTTGATTTTCCAGTCCAATCGGCTTTTGTCTCAAGTAGGTGGATTGTAGATAATGGACTTCTTGCTCAAGGCATAGTCCATTAGTTTCCAAAGGAGATGGGGAAAGGTGGTTTGATGGGTCTAAAAGTAGATATGCTAAATACTTATGATAGAATGGAATGGGGTTTTGTAATAAAGTATTGGAGTCATTTGATTTGGATGCAAGGTTTGTAAATTGGATTAAATAGTTAATGCATTTCTACTTTTTCTTTTCCAAATTTTATTGAATGGTAGTCCCAATAGAAGATTTTTGTCCTAAAAAGGATTATAACAAGCGAATTTGATATCTTCTTCCATATTTATATAATGTTCAGAAGTGTTATCAAGGCTGCTTATTAAGGTTTAGTGTGAAGGATAAGATTCATAGAGTCAAAACGTTAAGAGAAAGGCCATCAATTATCTTTTGATGCTTGCAGAAAAAGAGAATTCTTAGCTTTCATTGCAATCATGTTCAAACACGTTTGGGAGTTAAGAAATTGAGTTGTTCATAATGGAGTGCAGGTGAGCATAATGTGCAATTAGGCCAAGACGTTCAGTGTGGGTTAGCTCCATTTGGCTTATTGGGCTAAATGCCATGGTGATAACCTTTACATAACTAGATAAAATTCAAAGTATATGCTAAGTGGGTGAGAGGGAATGCATCCCTGGCTATCACAAATCAACCTTGTGATTCAGTTCAATAGGACACATGCTCAATTTTGGACAAAACTTGGCATTAAAATCAACCATGAATAGGAGGCTCTGTGCTACAAATTTGGGAGCAAATGCACTTGTAGATTAGATTCCAAAATTTTCCCATTTTAGGGGTACTTGTGTCATGTTAGCATCAATTGTTTGTCTAGTATGAGTAAAAAAGTATATGATTGTGATCCTTACATTTTTATTTTTATGTTCATATGAGATGGTGCATTAAAAGCTTTAGGAGCTAGGAGAAAAGTCCTTCTGCCAACTAGGAAAAAGCATATTTACTCTTATCATTAGGACTTTTGCTTAAAATGCTCTTTATGGGGGGCGTCTGGTGACCAAATAGGCGTTGTTACTCGAGCACGGGATTACATGTGGAGCTTAGAGATACTCTACCAACATGCTCAAAACTATATAATGAGACATATATCAATAAAATAGAGTTGTTTCTCTCCTAATTTTTAAAATTTTCCTTCTCGATATGCATTAGAAGTTTCTTGTGTGTGACATTCTTTGAGATCGGTATACATTAATTCTTTGACTACATGCTCATGTTTGCTTACATACATGTTGCACATGGGATTTTGGTTATATGGGCAACAAAATCCTCAATGCTCAAATTGTCTATCCAAGTGTGGCTTGAATTTATTAGAAGGTTGGCATGTGTGCCAAAGATTAGCGACATGCATTGCACAATTTTGACTAGAGTGCTATCAGTCTGTGACAATTGTTATCAGGGCTTGGTTATGCTAGAGAGGGTAGATCAAGTGGCTCATGATTGGGATAGAATCAGCTTGTCAAAAACATACGAAGCTTATGAGTGAAGCAAACTCTCGTCGAATTGGCAAAGAGATGCTGCTAAAGATTTGACCTAGAGGGGTGCAAGAAGTTAGAGTAGTTTGGAGGCTAGCATGTGAGATATTGCATCTAAGGGAACACTAGTAATGCATCAAGTGCAAGCATGTACAAAAGTTGGTGGACTTACTATATAGCCTAGGACATTAATTACGCATTCATTCATGACAAGCATTCTAGGGAATGCAAAAACACCCAAGATAGTAAGTGAATTAACAACCTATCTAGTGGGAGGAAGCCACAAGTGAAGCCTTAGTCTTGTAGATAAAGCTTGACCATGTCCAATAGGAACATATTAGCTATCAACAAAGCCTAGAGGGTAAAGCCACAATCATGCTAGAAAGCATGGCCACAATAGACAATTGACATATCCTATAAGTTGGCACACCTCTTATGATGTATTGAGTGCACAAATCTTGTTAGAGTGCAAAATTGTGTTAGGGGTCCACGATTTTTACCCAGAGGAGTAAACTCGAAAGGGAAAGAGAAAATCGAAAAGGGATCCATTGTGCACTATCATGTGGATGTAAGGAGTGATTGCAACACTAATCCACAAGATTCAAGATGAGATGCTAGGGAGCTAACACATCATAGTCACATGACATTCGACAATGATACCCATGTAGTGAACTAGAGCTACATAGTCATTTAACAAAGTAGCAACAATGACTTTCATAATAGACTTACACTACATAGTTAGAAGATAAACTTTATGGCAATGACCCTGAGATTCACAATTGCTTGTGCACAAGCAAAGTAAAACTCAAGCTAGAATGGAGGATTCTTGATGCTCATCTCCTAACAATGTTGTGCACAAGCCAAGATGAGGATGCACTTGCAGAAGGAGTTTTTAAAAGGATGTAACTCAAGAAATGCCAAGAAAGGGCATTGATCATAAAAGAAGTTGCTATAAGAGTAAGATACCAGTGAGTGGCTATGGGGGTAGCGAGAGATGGGCTAGTATCAACTTCGAGGAGAGAGCACTTGAGAGTGTAAACCTAAGAGAGGTTGTAAGGACCACATTGCTAGATAGCTTCAATTCTAAAAGAGAATATGATGATCAAATTACCACAAAGATGTCAATTCAAAGAGAGTTAAGAAGATCTAATCGAGTATGAAAGTTATATAGTGGAAGTATAGTAGATTGATCAAACCTAATGTGAGTAGACTTGTAAGCAAGGTATGGGACTTATGAGCAAGCCATGCTTTGTGAGCAAGGTATGGCACTTGCAAGTGAACAAGATATAAGACTTGTGTCTCTCACATTGATGGTATGAGACATTGGATGTGAGGTAATCTATTAGTAGATGTTCAAAATACCAAGCAAGTGCACAAGCTATAAAGGTAGCACACATTTAAGCTATAGAGGTAGTGAGTCAAATAGAGAGCTATATGGAGATAGTGTACATGTAAGCTACAAAGGCAGTGAGGTGAGCACAAGTTACAGAATTGGTAACCTCAATGCTGTATAGGCAATAAGACAAGTGAAGCTGGAGAAGTGACAGAGCCTAGAGAGCTATGGAGATAATGACAAGTGAGTTTGTGTCAAGACAGTGAAGTTGAGCCTATAAAGGCAGAACACAAAGTCTATCGAGGCAGAAAAAGCCTAAGCCACCAAAATTGTAGAGGCAACTGCCTAAAGCTTGTGGGGGAAGCAATTGTGCAGTGGTGCAAGTTCAAGGGGGCAAAGCCAAGAGAAAGTCAAGGGAAAAGCTAAGGAGCAGTAGACAAACGATGATCCTAAAAGCTATGTCAGATTGAAGGTGCTATTCATTAAATTCTCTCAAATGATGTTAACTCAAAGAGACAAGCAAAGCAACAAAGGAAGTAGTTCGAGTGGAATAGGATGGAGACCTACATGAAGATTCAACAAGTTAGTGCTTGAAAAGAGAAACCTTCATGGAGGCTGTGTCAGATTAAGGTGTGAATAAGGGCACTGACATTTGAACTGGGAAAGAATGTCATAAGTTGGCCTTGAGATCCAATTCGGTAAGCAAACATGCTCAATTTTGGACAAAACTTGGCATAAAAATCAAACACAAAAAGGAGACCTTGTTGTGTTAATTTGGGAGCAAAAGCACTGGTAGATTATTTTTCTGAGTTTTTCTCATTTATAGGATATTTGTGTCTTGTTAGCATTGATCATTTGTATAATACAAGTAGATAAGTACATGGTTGTGATCTTTGTATTTTTATCTTCACTTCCATATGAGATGGCACATTAGAACCCTTAGGAGATAGGAGAAAAGTCCTTATGTCAACTGGAAAAAAGTATGTTTACTCTTCCTATTAGGGCTTTTGCTTAGAATGCTTTATTACGGTGGGGTGCATTTGGAAACATGGTGGGCATTATGACTCATGTTAAGCGTCAAAGTGTAGAGTTTAGAGATACTCCTCCTACACACTCAAAACTTTATAATGAGGCATATATTAATAAACTATACAAGAGACTTTTTGTGTGACACATTCTTCGAGACTTGATATGCATTGATGCTTCCACTACACATTCATTTTTTCTTGCGGATATTTTACATATGGGATTTTGGTTGTATGGGTGACAAAATCCTGAACGCCATGATTATATGCCCAAGTGTGGCTCAAATTTATTAGAAGGCTGGCATGTGGCCTAGTAATTGGTGACATGTGCCGCACAGTTTTAGCTAGAGAGCTATTGACCTATGACACGTGGTTGTGCTAGGACGCAATGTTGAAGGTAGGCTTATTGGCTTATGGTGTGTTAATTTTGAATGTATCTCAAGAATTGGTGTAGAATTTTTAGCAATTTAAAAAGCTATTCTAGCATTACAAAATTTTAGAGACCGGTAAATTCAAATTAATTCACATTGAAAATGATTACAAGATTGTAATGGAGGCCCTTTTGGATATTTTAGATCGTGCATGGAGAATCTTTCAATTTTTAAGTTTGTTAAAAATATTTTTACTTTGTTAGTTATGCTGATCTATGGTGTCCTAGGGAAAGTAATGAAGCTACACACCATACTACAAAAGTGGGTTGCATTAGTGATTAGAAACGGTATGGGCACTTGTTTAGAATTTCTCCAACTATAAAATCTTTTGTACTAAATAATTCATTTTCCCTGGTGTAGTAATAATAGTTTGACCTTTTCAGAGAAAAAGAAGAAGAACAAGAACAAGAAGAAGATAATGGTAGGTCTTTTTTTATTATTATTTCCCATTGCTTTACAAAATTTGACTTGATTTCAACTTTTGCGACAATATTTTTTATTAATCATCCCCATATTACATCAGCATCTTGCATTTTTTCACTTTTAATATTATGATCCAAATCTCTATTGAGTAACCCCCAAAATATTAGTATGTGCATTTCACGTTTCTCTAAATATAATTACCTTACTTTTCAAATATTGAGGGGATTATTTCATTTACTTTGAGATAAAATGAAAATTTTATTATTTTCAAACCCTATTATATAGACTTTGAAAGAAAGTGATAGAGCTTTTGGAGTGTTTCTTTATCTTCGAGATTTATTCAATGATATGCAAATAGACTAGAGATTCATGAAAAATTGTTTTGAATAGTAAATTATTTCTTATTAATTGTTGCTTATATGTTCTATTTTAAATACTAATTATAAGATGACAAAGTTTGTAACTTGAGTTTTACCAAGTACATTCCAATTTTAATTAGTTAGAAAGAAAAAAAATATGTAATATGTTCATTGTATTTTATTGAGTTAAATTTAGATTCAATTAATGACATGTTCAAATTATTTTTACTTATTCAATTTTTATAGACATTTAAAAAATTGCTTACTTCCAATAAAACAATTTTTCTTTGAAACAACTTATGTTATCATCTAGTGCATTATTGGCTTTTTTTTTTAAATATATGTATATATACTATAAAAGGGCCAAAGGAATTTTATTTTCTTCATTTCCTCCTTCTCTCTTGCTGAGCCTAGTAGCCTTCTTTCTTTCTTCTTCCTTTCCTTTCGAGCGAGTAGCACACCAGCTAAGATTGGGGTAGTTGCAGCAGCTCCCGGTCCCTTCAATGCCACCATCGACCAACCGGCTACCATGATGTCTAGTGGTGCAGTTTGCACTTAAGGGCACTAACTAGAGAGCTGATTCCCTACTTTTAAAGCTTCGGCTTGTCCATGGTTATAGCACCACTAGAGCTTCTTCCTCCTTTCTTAGAGGGGGTAAATATATTTGTATCTCCAATTTCAGGTTTGCTCATAGCTTCATTGTTAAATCAATATGATACCCATTAAACCTTGACCTTTATTTTTCTTAGCATGGAAAATTGTTGTAGATGTTTTAGTTGTTCTTAGTAATTTGGAAGGAAAATTTTGTCAAGATCTAGCTAACTAGAGAAATCCCAGAAAGATTGGAAGTGGTGTGGCTTGACCCATATTTTTGGAAGGATTTATTCTCTTTAAAGAATCATCTAAGGTGAGTAAATTAATCACTTCTAAATTGTTCAATTTTTCCTTGTGATTGGATCTAGATTGAATACATGTATTTTCTTATGGTGTGGCTTAGTTAAGATTTTGATGGATATAATGAAATTGTATCATGTTTGATTTATTGACATCAAAGTATGAAAGTATGAGATTGCATAGGTATATGAATATGGTATATTGAATGAAAGTAAAGTGAGCATTGGATTAGGTTGAGTTGTTTATAATTATGTTGTTCTTGAATATAAATGATTTAAAGGAAATCGCTTATGTGTAAGTGAGTTAATTACTCACTAAATCCTTGTAATAAAATGTTTTTCTTGTGATCAGGTATAATTGGAGTTGTAGGGTAGTTTATAAAAATTCTATGGAAATTAGTTTAAGAGAGGAAGGAGGGTAGGCTATGCATAGATATGTAACCAATTGAAAGATATGATTGTGGAACTTTAGGTTGGTTGGAATGTGTGATAGTGGAAAATAGATTGCTGCATATGGAATTTGTCCCAAGTCAGTCAGTTAAGTGTCCATATTGAGTAGGAATAGGATTTGCTTGAATCATGATACTTCATGATTGATATAATTGAAATCGTTGTGTAGTATATGTAAAAGTTGTGTCATATTGGTAAATCATCTATTTATTTAAATGTGTAAATGGGGAATCATTGACCATTGGAAATGTACAAATTATGGACTAACATAGTTGTTGGAAATATATTTGAAATGTTGTAATTGTTGAAGAGAATGAAAATGAGAGTTTTTACTTGTAGGAATATGTGTTTATATTGTGACATTGCATGAAAATGGACATGCGATCATGATTTGAGACCAAAATTTTAGATTCAAGCATAATAATGATTAAAATCATGGGAGTCATAATTGAAGTTTTTGCTTTAACTGAAGAAAATTTAGTTAAAAGTGCAAGTTTGCTTGCCTAAAGTTACAAACCTTCGAGGAGCCTGGAATTACACAAGATTAGGATCATGATTAGAATTGGAAATATGGCTAGGAAAAATTGATTTGAATAGCCCAAAATTAGTTCAAATCTTAATTTGATTAGCAAGGTATGAATACTACCCTGTTCTCACAAGCATGATCGCGAAAGCAGTGTAGAAAGGGCGATTTAAATCGTGAGCCCTAGAGATGAAAAATGTGCTGAAATGTAATAAGCTAACGTGTTATTGCCTAGAACTTCTTCTATTAGGATATGTTGATTGTATGGTTGGTTTTCTATAATTATTTGTTTATTTGTTCACTTAAGTTTTCTTATTGTGTTATTGTAAATGGTATATGTTAAGCTAGTGATTGTTTAATTGAATAACTAGATGACTGACTAGTTGGATGCTATTCTTGTATTGAATGTGTAGTGAATTGAGTGAATGCATTTGTGAATTATTTGTGATAGATCCTTGAAAGATTCTTCAAGAAATTTGCAAATGAAAATTGAAATTGTATTGGCCATTAACATGATGGAGAGATAAGGTGACATGAAGAGGAAATGAAATGAAAAAAATTGGATTGGTAAGTTACTTGAAGAATACCACATTGGATCCAAATTGTAATTGTTTTCAAATGGTATTGTGTATAAAAGTGAATTTCTTTGAGTTTAGTAAATGTTTATTTTTCTTTGGTTTCAAATGATTCTTAATTATATTGGTTAACTCTAACTAATGTTCTTATACTTCTTAGTTGAGGATTGGTTAATTGATTGACATTTGTTCAAATTCATAAGTTAATGAAGTGATGGAACTTATATGGTCCCTTGAAATGATATGTAATTGAGTGCAAAGTATGATTGAATAATGAATAGATAAGATCTTATATTGGAAATGAATGGAATGTGATTGGAGTAATTATAATGCTCTTGAATGCTAGGCAGTTGAGGTGAAATATGCCACCTTTTATTGTTCACAAGCAAGAAATATTTGAAATTTGCTTATAACACTATTCCTTGTTCTTACCCATTAAATGTTTACAATTACTAATACTCAATTGTTATTGTTTTGAGTAATAGGATAAACATTAGTAATTGAAGTTTTAGGTGAGTGGTCGAATGACTGTAAGTTATTGTGGATGGGTAATAGGTATTACAAGGTGAGAACCTCCTTAGGTGTTTAGTATATACTTTGAAATTTTATTTGATGTTAATAGAGACTTATTAAAAAGTAGTTTCTTTACATTACTGTATCGAATAATAAATAAATATAGTTGCCTAAGCTAGTAGTTTAGTCATGAATGAAAGATCATGGGTAGATTATGCAATGGAAGGTTCTTAATGAGACAATTGGCTAATAGTTTTTGAAACATTGATATTGGTATCCCAAAAATTGTATCATAAGAAATGTGAATTGAAATAATACACTTGATCAAAAGTAGAAATGAATAAAGGTGGCAATATGGAAACTCGAAGATTGAAAATTGTAATTAAGAAAGTGACTCAATTATTGGCAAAGCCCAACTTGTGTGAATAACTTGATTATTAAAAAAACATTGGAAACAATTGGTATAGCTTATGAATATTATAAGTATATAGCTCACTTTGTTATAGGTATTCAATTGTTAACTTGCCACATGGAAATATGAGGTAAGATGAGATTCTTTTGGTACTTGAATGTGGCACTTTTTTTTAAAAGATAAATAAACATGTATATTAAGTAAAATATAATAAGATAGTGCATGTATTTGTGAAAATTGTATGTTATTTATGATGAGAAATAATGTAAATAAGTGTATTAGAGAGAGTGTTTAAATTTTCTTTTGTAGTTAAAAGGTAATTCTTCCTTTTTTCTTTTTTTTTCCCTTTTTCTTTTCTTTTCTTTCTTTTTCTCTCTAGCACTACACAAACTTCACTATGCTTTTTCTTCTTCTTCCTTATTGCAATCAGCTTCCTCTTGATTCAAATTTCTTC
This sequence comes from Saraca asoca, assembly GCA_026873985.1. Classification (NCBI taxonomy): domain Eukaryota; kingdom Viridiplantae; phylum Streptophyta; class Magnoliopsida; order Fabales; family Fabaceae; genus Saraca; species Saraca asoca. Next base: position 4,140 of record JANHAO010000467.1, on the reverse strand, counting down.
TCTGATTACTGCTCCTCCCTTTTTGTTTTGGCTTCCACCAACTCCAGCTTGTTTGTGTTTTTTCTCCTCTCTTTTATGTCACTGCAGAGCTTGCAGACTGGCTTTACTTCTGTAACTCATCCAACCATAAGAACGCCACAAGTTTCCATCATTCAATGCTATACACCATCTTGCCCATCCTTTGTTGATCAATGCCAAGCAGCATCTTTCACTTTGCATTAGTAAACTAGCACCAGAGCTAACAGAACAATATCTCCCCTGTTTCAGGTTTAATGAGAGCTTCAGCCGATTCCTGTATAAACTCTAGCCTATTCTTGTCACCTATGGCTAGCTCAGCTCCTCAACTACCCTACTTCCTTTGCCTAGCCTTGTTTTTTTCACCCTACTTTACTTCCTTCAGCTAGTTCAACATTTCGATAGGCATTGTTTTTGGTCAGTCTGGCTTTTCTGAGTTGCTGCAAGACAACTCATCTTCTTCCCTAGCTGAAACCCTAACACTTTGCTAAAATAGTGAGCAAATTGTGCTTTCTTTTTATCTGATTTTCTTTTACATTAAGATTAGATTTAAGTGATTAAGAAATCTTATTTCAAATTTGAAATTGATTGTAAGAGATGGTTGATGAATTTTGGTTATTAAGTTTTAGTGGTCTAGTTAAGATCCAAGAAAAAAATTGGAAGTTATCTTGCTATCCAGGGGTGACTAGATAACTTACTCTATTTTTCTTGATTATTGTTCAAAAGAGTTTATTTCGTCTTTAAAATTGGGAACCCATAATACATTATATTTTTCTAGTAATTTAAATTTTACTAGCTCTATGCATTGGAAACTAAAATATATGTGTAGTATAAATTTTTTTTTTTTTTTTTACATTTTAGAATCTAATTTTGCTATCTTGATATTTGAAATTACCTTTACCCCTATTAAAAGTGACTTGTACTTGACATCATGAATTGGGAACATTGTTCCATATGAGCTATATATGAATATTGTGAATTATTGAGAATGAAATCTTAAGGTTTAACAAAATGCTCTTAGACATGATGATTGATTGTCTAATATGAAAAATGTGTATTACAAAGAAATTGATCTTTATTGCTTATGAATGAAATTTACTTTATGAAAAAAAATTCTCGGTATTTAGCTTTCTTGAAAGATATTGAAATTTGGATCCTTTGAAAATTCCTTTAGTAAAACCCTCAAGTGCACTTGCGAATAGAATTAAATCTCTTCTAGGAATAAAGGGAGAATATTTGTCGAAAAAAATAAGGTGAATGATGACAATTAATTTTTATTAGGCAAGGCTGCCTTTAGGAATTAGTCATTGGATTCCAATTGTATATAGAAATTTTGAATTTCCTAACATCTGATTATTTCTAATAGAAGAAAGACTCTAGTAATTTCTTTTATTTTATGTTATGATGAGTATTTTTTAAAAATTTTATGCTTTGTTTTTTATTTTAATTTGATGATTGGTATATATATTGAAGTTGATTTCTACAATGAACTAAAATTTTTTATTTGTTAGAAGTTTACAACCTGAAGTGTGTGTGTGTGTGTATGCTATACTACACTACATTTGAACATGATTTGTTACTAGCCATTGGCTTCCTAGAGAATTATTCACTCATTGGGTTTTTAAGAAACTCACTCCATTTTCTTTTGTTTTTAGAGCCTAAGGCCACTCCTATTACTCAACCCCATCCATCTGGACCTAAGTCTACTCCTTGACTAGGTAGACATCTTTTGTGAAGTTTGGACATATTTTGCTAAAAATATTTTGATATTTGGTTAGGTTAAGTTGTCTTATGTAGATATATATATATGTGTTTGTCACCTCGAATATTGTGTACTTTGTGACATTTGGGCTTGTGCTACATTTTGTCCAATTGTATAGGTTATGAGTAGTGTGTGTAGCCCTTAGCTGTTGTGCTAGCCTAGTCCTTAGGGTTTGGAAAATAAGGGAAACTTTGCTGAAGTTTTGTTACAAATATGACACAAGTATTTTGACAGATGTCCTAATGTTGTATTAATTCACCACCTTGTCCTACATATTTTTCATTTGTCTTATCATTCTTCACATAGGAGGTGTTTAGCATTAAGGGTTTCACTGCATGGTTTAGGCTTGTAGGGACTTTCCTATAGGTGACTTTCTATGCCTGTCATGTATTGAAATTTGGGGTGTGACATTGTATCTTGTTTAGGTAAACCTTCACAGCATATGGTCATGACTAGTTTTTTCACCGTGCTTGTGAACTAGCTAAGTAAAGTAAAGCACATTTGGTAGAAATGAGAGATGAGTCGGGACTTATGAATACTATGTAATGTTCATTGTTTAATAGTGGTAGATTGATTAGATGCACCATTTAATCATATATTGGCTTTGATTTACTTCCATATTATTATGCTTTATTAAGGTTCTATATTGGTGCTTTTGATAGCAGTGTAACTATTTATTGTAACAGACCATCTACAAAGTAAGTGATTTACTTATTGGGTTTCATCGAAACTCACTATGTTTTCTTTAAATAATAATATTTTAGGTTGCAGATCTATTCATTGATTTAAAGACCACTGGGGTTGAGAAGTATGACATAGTGCTTGGGGGACCGGTCGGCAACAAATGGCCTCATGTATATGCATCTAGTCATTATGTTTTAATATGTTATATTGTTTGTCAAAAATTGAGATTTGTATAAAGGTTTTGATATTGAGAAATAGGTTGTACAGATGGAATTCTACTAAAATTTTTGAATAGCTTTTTTGTTGGTGAATTAGAACTACAAGCATTTGGAAAAAAAAAATTTTCTAGTGTTCTCTTTGAAGTTTAACATGTAACATCTATTGAGATATTAAGTGTAAAACTTGTAAGAAAATGCTATCGGGTGCCTACCTACGTTGGTCGTACTCCAAATTTCAGGTGTGACATCTAGAAACTAGAAAAAGGAGTTCCAAAGAGTACAATACTATTACTAATATGTTGTTTGCGAAATTCTAAAACTAATTATAAATAGTTTAATTTAAAATTCATTTTATTAAATTAAATAACTTTGAACCAACTTAAAATCAAATTCGATTTAGTTTAAAATTAATTATAAACTAGTTCTTTTATAAATTTTGTGTGGTAAGTCCCTTGTAACTTTGAATATTATAAAAATATAAGAAAACAAACTATAATTGTAAAGCATCATTACATAAAAATATTAATTAAATTGAACTATTTAAATAATAAATAAATACATTGTTTATCAAAAATTAATTTGCATAACAAAATATTTTAAAAGTTAAGTATATTATCTTTTTACTTACGTCAAATTTGCAATCAAACTCTTTCAAATAAGACCTAACCTCTTTTCTTCGGGTTAAGAGTTGTACTCATCTCAATAGATTGTTTTTCTTGTTTATATCTTGTCATTTCTTGAAGCCTTCAGAATTCCAATCATCACTATAAATTCAAATCAGCAAGAAAAATAAATATAAATTTGCATGAAAAATTGATTTCAATGTACAAAAAGGAAGATTAACCATTTGGATCTCCTTAATCATCAAAAAATAAAATATTATGTACTTTCATTATCTTATACTTGAACAAAAATAAAATTAGCACAAGAATAAATAATAAATAACTGTATAAATTTGACACATATTTAAATACAAACACTACAAGAAAAAATCGAATTTCCAACGGAAAAAATTCGTTGGAATTTTAGCTAAATCCGTTGGAAGTAGGCACTCCAACAGAAATTCCAACGGATTTGGTTCCGTTGGAAAACCCCTCATTGGAATTAGAAATTCCAATGGCAATTCCAATGGATAAATATTACAACGGAGATTCCAACGGATTACATCCATTGGAATACGAATTGGGGATAAATCTCACGCATTGATTCAAATGGAAATTTCAACGGAAATATCTGTTGGAATTATTAGTCAAACGGAATTTACCGCGGACATTGTCCGTGGGAAAAAAATTCCAACGGATTTGTCCATTGGAATATTCTGTTGGATTTTTATTTTTTTTATATAATAAATAATATTTTTAATTGGTTGAATAAAAAATATTTTTAATATTTTTTATATAATAAATAATTTTATATAAAATTAAAAAAAATCAATAAATGGAAAAATAAAAAAATAATAAT
>JANHAO010000466.1:0-41646 GCA_026873985.1 Saraca asoca | reverse complement strand
ATATTTAATTTATTAAAGATAATTTAATCTTTCTATTTACATTCTCTTTTCATTCTTTTAATTTATTCTCATACTAAACAGTGCATATTACCTCAATCATTCCTATGACATACCAAACAAAGTAACAGACTTTCATTCTCCATTTCATTCCCACTTCCCTTCCTTTTTCCATTCCCACTACTATTCATTCCACTTAACCAAACGCCACCTTTAAGAATGAGGTATGCCCAAGTTCACCCAAGAGACATGGACGTCGTGTTTTTTATTTTTTTTTACTTTTAATTGTGTTACGAAAAATTTTATTATTATTATTATTATTATTATTTAGGAGAAAAGAGGGAGTTGGGGCAACCCATGTTTATTATTCTCTTTAGATATTATCATAGAATATTTTTTTTATTATAAAATGTTTAACTTAATTATAATTATTGTCTAAAGGATAAATTATAACTTCATTAAAATATTAATAATTTCAAAATATTCAATTTAACTGTAATTATTATTTAAAAGATAAGCTATAACTTCATTAAAATATTGATAGTCTAAAAAATTCTCTACTCTCTTATTGATTATAAATAACGTTACATCAATCACTTTGACGAGAAATATTGAAATAAAATACTAAAATATGAATTATTGAAGTTGGAGTGATGGTACACTCACTTTGAGATGACTTTATTTTAGTTATCCAAGTTAGACTGATAACAATAAACGAAGGTATAAAATAAATAACAAGATAAAATATGCATTATTGTCTAAAGGACGAGCCATAACTTTATTAAAACATTAACAACCTAATTAATGCTAGGCCCTCCACCTTAAGGAAAATTATTGAAATAGAATAGTAAAATGTACATTACTAAAATTGGAGTGGTGATGCACTCATTTTCATGTGCTTTGTTTCAACTTTTTTAAGTTGACATATAATAATAAATAAATAACTGTTTGATTAATATGAAAATAAATTTTTATGAAAAGTTAAATTTTTTAAAAAATAAATTCTTTTATAACTTTTTGAGAAATATTTAAAATTATTTGATTTATCTTAAAAATTAAAATTTTTCATACAGAAAGTTTTTCTTATTTAAAAAAAGGTAAATAAAGATTTTTTTTAATTTCATCAGAAGTAAAATTCTTTAGAAAATTTTATTTTATTTATTAGTAATCAATTAAATAATATATTCCTTTGTTATTTCCTACTTACCTTTGGGTCAATCAATCAATATCAAAATTTGTATATATGTCATGCAAGTGTTGTTTCAAAGATAGAAGTGGAACAGTAAAAAGACAAGGCAAGTAACACAAGCCAACGTTGGAATTTTGGACGATAGAAAGGCAGGCAATGTAGGGCCATTTATTGAAAATTCTCAGATGAAGTCCTAACTAGTGGAAGTAGTTTAGCAAAAATAGACAATGTTGCTGACACAATCGAAGGTACTAATCTGGTTGCTGTAATTGTCTCACCAAGCTTCCCGGAAATATTAAACCAGAACCAAATTGACATGGAAGTCGCAAGAAAGACGATAATTGGATAATATAAGATAAATTTGGAATAATATATTTTAGCAAACAAATAACTTAGATTATAAATTGCAATGCGTGATGTAACCGCAGTATTGTAATTGTTACAGGATCAAACATTTATCATTAAAGTTATAATTATTAATTAGAACATAAATTTATTTTTGTGTGAATTTTTAAAATTACATCAAATACTAAATAAGTACACCCATTAAAAATATCATGGACATGTGTGTTAAGTTTAAAATTTAGGACGCTATAGTGCTAATAACACCAACAATTATGGCAAAGACTATAATTAAAATCAAATTGCGTTGACTTTTTATTTTTGTATTGATACGTAATTTTTTGCTATCACAATTACAATTAGTCTCTATGAACAATTAATAAACCTACAACATATTATTTTCAGTGAGAAGAATTGCTTGATATATATATATATATATATATATTTTGTGATTCTTTTCGGTGGTAATGTGGGTGGGGCAGTGAAGGCCGCTTTCAATGAGCATATTTGGTTTTGGCTCGACTGCATGACTCGCGAGGTATTTTACCAATCATTTTTGGGTCTCACCGGGAAGAGCTGAGCTGACATTGTGGATTTATTAATTATGGTTCATATAGTGACATGAAAGCAGCAAGGGAAACTCACACGAAATAAGCTTTGATAAGTGATAACCTGCAGATATTGGGGAGGCTTTTCCTTCAATCTTCTTAACTAGACCTTTCAAACCCATGCTTGCTACCTGCTTCAATTTTTTTCTCCTATGTACATTCCCTTCACAAAATTAAAAAGTTCAGAGCTCCAATGACACCAATTCCAAAATCTCTGACCGCAACATCATTATCTCACTTAATATGTTAATCTGGGAGTCATATGATTACATTGATGTATAAATCTTCGGACTACCTACGCCAAACAAAATTAATTAAATGAAAAATATAAAATTTCAAAGCAAAATAAGCATCTAGTAATAAAAATAGTTAACCTTTTATGAATTTGTACTGTGTGTCATCGTTGAGAGTGAAATTGCCCTATTCATTGCATCATGTAGCCAACTGTTGGATTTATTTTATGGAAATTAGATACTTCGCACAGGAATAAATTGATTTTAGAATTTTATATTTTTAAAAATATTTAAAAAATTTTCCTTTTAGAATTTTACAAAATCATTAGAATTATTTGAAAATAAAAAATAAATAGCTTCACATAATAATTTCGGAAAAGTAATATTCATAATATCAACAATTTAATTTCAATATGAATAATGAATAAATTGCAACAATATAAGGTGCATAAAGTAAAATAATCGGGATAAAGAGATTTAGACGCAGGTTTATAGGATTTCTCCTTGAAAAATCGTCTCTAAGATATATATCTATTTTCAAGCTCTTAACTAAATTTGAATCCACTAAATAATCAATCTCTCCAAGTTTAAAATAGACACAAGTAAAAGTTTTTACACTGATTGTTCAATCACAATCAAAATACCCTTTAAAATCTCACTCAAAGAAGTAAAACAAAGAGCTTAACCAATCTTTCTATCCTAGGAGTGGCTAACCCTAGAAAACCCAGTAATATTTAAAGTGAAATGAAAGAAATTTAAAAAATTCAACAATTCAGACTACAAATTGAAGCACTAGACATAGATTGAATCAAATTAAGCTCAAATTGAAGAAATCAAATGAAGAATTGAAGCATAAATTAAATGGGTAGTATTTGCCTCTTGGATATATTAGGGTTTTGCAAAGAAGAAGTGTGTGAAATGAGTATTTAAAGCAAGAGAGCACAATACATAATAAAATGATTGTTATTTCAAAATTTGAATTGTGATCAAAATTATAAAGATTCAGTTATGAAATTCTTGATCTGAATTGTAAAAATATAATGTAAAAGTCAATCCGAATCTCCTTGAAATGTAAACTTTTGACCACCCCTAAAAGGTTAGCGATCATAATTTAGATTACAAATTGCAATGCGTGATATAGTTGCAGTGTTGTAATTGTTATCAAGATCAAGTACTTATCGCTAGAGTTATACTTATCACTATAGTTACAATCAATAAACATGATATGATTCATAAGAAATGTATGAATTACTCAGCTTAACAACTAGAAATAAGAAATCTAATCATGTTGACGTCGGATGTCGGTTCGTACGGAGGGTCCCAAAATCCGACCAACAGGAGAGAGTTCAGGGATCCTATGCTACTTCTTGGTTCGAGAGGAGTCAGTCCAAGAGGAAGAAGGAAAGGGAGGCGCGGTGTTTTTAATGTGGTTTAGCTAAATCCAAGCGGCACCGGACCCTACGTTCACGGCAGAGATTTTATTAATGTGTCAAGAAATGATTTTAGTGGAGTTTTTGCTTATCGAGTTTGACCTCCCCCTCTTCTAACAATGCAATCCTATTTATAGAGGAAGGAGGAGTTACATGCATTAATTACAAGCTACAGTGTATTACATCAAGAAATAAATGAGAAAGATAATAAAAGGTTACAATTCGGCTACTGTAGAATGTAGGTTGCGAGGTGGGTCTCCCTGGTCGACTATAGACTTGCATCTGTCTGCATCTGTCGCTTGGCATTGTCTCGCCATGCGAGGTGCACAACGTCCCGAGCGAGGACTCTTGGCTCGGGGTCATCATGGGAACTGCTGTAGTGAGCGCAGTGCTGCTGTAGCGAGACAACGGGCTTGGGCAAGATAGTTAGCTGCTTAACGAGTTATCCTTCATGGTTTCCTCATTGCATTGCTGTCTTGGGACAAGCGAGGAGAGGCTTGCTCTCTGTCTTGCGACGAACGAGGTAAGGCTTGCTCTGCGAGATGGTATCAGGATGATTTCACCGTATCACTTTCTGACGAAGGGCAAAGTGAAGCTTGCTGGGCGCTTTTGGTGAGGCGAAGGGCTCGGCCTCCGTCGTGCTCGGGGGGGCTCATTCTCTTGAAGCCATTTTTTACTTATAACATAAGCCACCCAACTCTCGATTTGCTTTACGGACCGGGAGTTGTAAGTTTTTGAGGCTTGATTCGTATCTTTAGTCAGTGTCCTCTCTTGATTGAAGTGTCATATCAGATGTCATTTCGTTCTGTGTTAGGCCATGCTTTCTTCTGTCTGTCATTTTTGGCCATTGGCATGGTGTTATCACTTATTTCAAGCCGTTGGATGAAGATCAGGTCAGATATCTTTTGGATTCTTCAAAGGGCTGAGTGGGTCTTTTTATAGCCTGGGGCACTCTTCTCTTTCATCTCAGAGGAGTTCAATGGAGGAGACTTTGGCTTTCGGCAAAGCTTGTTGAGACATGGATGGCCTGTTGCAGAGTGCTGGGAGGCATGGATAGCCTGTTGCACGTGACTCCGTTGAAGGATCCATCTGGTAGGCTCCTGGGGGATCTTGTACTAATCTCGGGCCGCCTTCTCTGGCTGTCGCTTATGGTGTTGCTGCCTGGCCAGCTGACTTCTATGACTTTTTTATTTGCTCTGGTTCTGGCACAGGAGGACGTACCGAAGGGCAATCAGTAGGAGCAGCTTGAAAGTCACTATCCTTCTTGCAGGGGTGAGCTTGGTGACCAACCTTCTATTCTTCTTGTAGGAATGATTGTGCCCTGGTTGTTGAGCTTCTTGCTTTTGTTTCTGCACTTCTTCTTTTGATGTAATTTTACCTCGCTTGGATGAGGTCTTTTTACTGTATGAGCTTTTTTTTCTCTTTGAATGCTATAACGGATGCTTCGTGCATCAATGTATGTAAATATCTGATAATCAATAAAATGCCCTTTGGCCAATCGACTGCACTTTATTCTTCTGGTTGCTCAATCTGTTGTGAGTGAAAGTGGGGTCGCATGCAAGCTGTGCCTGAGAAATGTTGTTCGAGTTATGAGGACTAGCCTACATAAGAGCTACGGGTGGTCAGTTGCATGAGAGCTACAACGATTTAGTTTTAGCCTCTTTGTGCTATAGTGGGTCGGTGGCTAAGATTTTATTTTGTTATGACGAGGTAAAAATCGTTTGTCGAAGTTTTTGTTTGAGTTTTCGTAACCGCGAGGTAGGCTCAAGGGTCGTCTCACTCTCGAGCATTGCAAGGTAGGCTCAAGGTCACCTCACCCTCAGTTTTGTTTAAGTTATCATAGCCGTGAGGTAGGTTCAAGGGTCGTCTCACCCTCAAGCATTGCGAGGTAGACTCATGGCCGTCTCACCCTCAGTTTTGTTTAAGTTTTCATAGCTGTGAGGTAGGCTCAAGGGTCATCTCACCCTCGGGCGTATCTTTGCAATAACAAAGTGAAAACTTGTTGTCCAGATAATGCTCGACCAATCGGCAATTTACATTGATTTAGCTTACAACAGTTGACAGAATTAATCACCATTAATAGCAGTCGAGTGTTACAAGATTAGAATATGATTTTGATGGAGGGCTCAGACTCTTGGATGATAACTCACTGAGCCTACTGAATGACTGTCCAGACGATCTTACCACATAATCCTGTAGTCAACCTCTTCTGATGAGGTCTTCGATGGCATCTTTTAGTGCTCGACACTCTGAGGTGGTGTGTTCTACCTCATTGTGATAAGCACAAAATCTGCTTTGATCCTTGGACTTGGTTGTGGCTCTTAAAGGTCTGGGCCTTTCGAAGTCCTCACTGTGCCTTTCTGCAGCAAAAATTCTATCATGTGTATCTGACAAGATACTATAACTCTCGAAGTGGCCTTCAGGTGCTAAGGTTTCGTCTTCTTTGTAAGATGATGAGCGGGGTCATTGTGACTCTCACTACCCCTCTTTTTGCTCGCGATGGGACTACTATGGCCCGCTTTATGCTTGAGTTCCTCCATTCTGAAGGTTTTTTCCCGTCTTATTTGTTTTGTGGCTCACTCATAGAATTCAGCCAGGTCACGAGCCTAGGACTTGTAGAGGCTCTAGTATAATTTGCCGTCTTTCTGAAGTCCCACTAAGATAGCTGTTAAAATACCCTCCTCCGAGGGATTCTCCATGAAGTTGGCCTCGTGCCTGAATCGAGCTACATAGTCCTTGAGCGGTTCGTCCTTGCACTGGAAAATCATTGCAAGATGGCAAGGAGGCGCAAGCTGTTTCTTCAGCGCTCTATATTGATCGATAATTTCCTTTGGCATTCTTCTCAGTTGTCGATGCTGTGAGCTGGGAGGTGTCAGAGCCATGCTCGAGGTGTTCCCCCTAATGTGACGGGAAAGACGTAGCACTTCACTAGGGGGTCAGTTGTCTGGAGATCCATTTTTGTATTGAACGCGTCCAGATGATCGCTCGGATCCCTATTCCCATCATATAGAGGGATCGTAGGCACTTTAAGTTTCTATGGGAAAGGTCACGTCTTGATCTCCACAGAAAATGGAGAGCTTTCCTCATGGCGAAGCTGGTGGCATTGAGGTTGTAGGCACTCTTCTAGCTATTCGAGCTTGTGGAGGATCTCTTCCATTGCCTAGTTTTGTGTCTCAGACTGGGGGGTGGAGCTTCTTGCTCATTGGGAGCCCTCCAGTTGTTGACTATCATGATCTTCATGAATTTCCTTTTGAGCTTCTTTGTGAAGCTATTGGAGCTGTGCTACGAGTTCTTCTTGTCTCTGTGTGCTCTAAACTTAGGCCTGCGCCAGCGCTTTAATGGTTTTCGCCAGTTCCCTTACTATGCTTTCAAGTATCGGACAAGGTTGGCCTGGCATTGGTGCCTCTCAAGTTTCAGGAGCAGTAGTGGATTGCTGGTGAGCCCCTACAACGGGAGTGTCCATTGGCTAAAGGACTGGAATAGTTGAGCTCCGAGTAGTTCTCCCTTTTGCCATTGCTGGGCTGTAACGGAGGCTTCAGAGAGCAGATGGATCCCCACAAACTGTGCCAAAATGTTGATGTCAGATGTCAGTTAGTATGGAGGGTCCCAAAATTTGGCCAACAGGAGAGAGTTCAAGGATCCTATGCTGCTTCTGAAATGTTAGAGGAGTCAGTCCGAGAGGAAGAAGGAAAAGGAGGCACGGTGTTTTTAATGTGGTTTGGCTAAATTTGGGTGGCACTGGACCCTACATCCACGATGGAGATTTTATTAATGTGTCGAGAAATAAATGAGAAAGATAGTAAAAGGTTACAATGTGGCTGCTGCAGAATGTAGGCTGCAGGGTGGGTCCCCCTGGTCGGCTATAGACTTGCATCTGTCTGCATCCGTCGCTTGGCGTTGTCCCCTTGGTCTCGAGCAAGGACTCCTGACTTGGGGTCATCATGGGAACCGTTGTAGCGAGCGCAGTACTGTTGTAGCGAGACAGTGGGCTTGAGCAAGATAGTTAGCTGCTCGACGAGTTATCCTTCATGGATTCCTCGTTGCATCGCTGTCTTGTGATGAGCGAGGCTAGGCTTGCTCTGCGAGATGGTATTGGGACTATTTCACCGTATCACTTTCTGACGAAGGGTGAAGCGAAGCTTACTGGGTGCTTTTGGCGAGGTGAAGGGCTCGGCCTCCGTCATGCTCGGGGGGGGGGGGCTTGTTCTTTTGAAGCCGTTTTTTACCTATAACAAATCAAATCTCACAAGGATCTCCAAAAGAATAACAAAGAATAGCATATTAGCTTCTTAAATTTTTTCAAGGATTTCTTTCCTTAACTAATCATATACTTTTAGATTATAGTTCTTTTGCATAGAAACAAGCTAAATATAATAGATTTAACTCTTAAAAACACCAGAAATCAAGCAGGTTTATGGGTTGAATAGTAATTTTCAAATTCAAAAATTCATAACTTAGATTATACTTGATCGATCCACAAGATTTTAATATTAAATTAAAGAGGAAAAAGAGAGGAATCAATAGTAAAACTTCAAAAAATTAATGTGAAGAGAGGAATGCTTACCTAACCAGGGGGATCTGCTTGAATTTTGATTATACCAGGGGATTTGTTCAGATAGAGGGATCTGCTTTGATTTTTTAGACATATAGGATTTGATTTTTCTTTATTCAACAGTGTTAGATACATTGAGTACCATTCAAGCAGCTAAACTTGTATATGATATCGTTTCAGGTGTGTAATTTTCCATGTTCAGGGATTAGGTTTGCCTTGTATAGTTTCTAGGCGATAGACACCATTGAGGAGGCTTTCCTGTACTCTAAATGGCCATTCCCATGTGATGGTCAATGTTCCTTCATTTTGTGCTTTTTGTGGGCCACCTACCCTCAGTAGGACCAAGTTTCCTTTTACAAAGACTTTATTCTTTGTTCTTTTATTCACAATTTTGTCAATTTTTGCTATATAGTGTTTGTACTGCAACTAAGCTACTTCTCTTGTTCTAATTAGCATATCTAGTTCTTCCCTCTTTCTCTCTTCATTTTTCTACTATTTGTACCATTCCTTCCTTTCAAAACACTGCCTGATTCAATTGGGGAGTATTGCTTCATTCTATAAATGAGCCTGAAAAGAGTTTCTCTAGTAGATGAATGCATGGTGGTTCCACATGCCATAGAACACTTGGTAATTCTTTGACACATCTTTCCTTGGCTTCATCCAACCTTTTATGCAATCCCGCTAGACTGATCCTGTTTGCTAGTTCAACTTGTCCATTCAATTGGGGTTATTCAACAGGAGTGAACCTTTGCTTGATTTCCAACCTTCAATTTAAGGTATGTGAAACTTTGTACTTTTGCATAAGATATGAAAAGAGGAATATATCTTTGACAAAAATCTTGAAAGTCACCAGTAGCAAACTTTTCCCGTTATTTGATATAATTGTGGTTAGGAGGCTATACCTGAAAGACACTATTAGCATGCTTTTTACAGCAAAAATATAATTTTAGAAATTTTATCTATAGATGATGTTTTTCTAAATGAATTTTTATACATTGTTTGAGATTATGGTTGCAAGATTTTTGCCTTTATCCATTTGGTGAAGTAGTCGACCGTCATCACCACATACTTTAGCTGGCTAGGAGCCATTGGGAAAAGTCCTAGCAAATCAGTGCCTCCACTAGTCGAAAGACTATGAAGTGAAGATGGGCATTTGCCCACAACTAGTTACTTATGAATTTTTTGCAAATCTCTCACATTTCTTACAACTTCATACTAATTCCAAAGCTTCTTGTTTCATTTTTGGCCAAAAATACCTCAATCGAATGGCTTTTAGTTCAATAGTTGTTCCCGCCATATGAGACCCACAAATGCTCTCTTGAATCTCTCTCAAAACATAATTAGCTTCGCTCGACTGAAAACATCATAATGCTAAAGAAGAGAAACTCTTCTTATACAATTGCCTTCCTTCCATAAAAGAGTGTGCCACTCGTCGTTCAACCTTTTTGGCTTCCCTTTTATTCTCTAGCAACTGCCTTTCTTCCAAGAACTTTACTATTGGAGTTGGTCAAGAAGATTCTTATTCTACACACATCACCTTATCTATACATGGAGCTTACAAGGTCTCCTGGATTACCGTTCTATTATTCACCACAGCTTTAGCACTGGCTAGCTTGGCTCATGTATCTGTATGCTTATTCTTTTCCCTTGGGATCTTTACTAGCTCTAACCTTAACTCTTTTAGTAAAGCCTTAGCAACGGTTACATAGTTTGCTAATGTTAGCTCCTTTACTTCATAATGCCCTTTAACTTGAGTAATTACCAATTAAGAATCACTTAAGACTTTTAGAGATCGTGCCTCAACTTCCTTGGCCAACTTTAGCCCTGCTATTAATGCTTTATACTTTGGCTAGTTATTCATTGCTTTGAAATTAAACTTTAGCAAATACTTTAAAACCAAGCCTACGGGTCCTTCCAAGATTACCCTTACTTCACTGCCTTTATCATTTGATGAGCCATCAATGTACAATACTTATGCCAAATTGTCCACCTTAAGCTCTTCTGCCTTTACTAACTCAATGATAAAGTCTGCTAATATCTGTGCCTTAACTACCTTCCTTGCTTCGTATAGGAGTCCATATTTGAATAACTCTACTGACCAAGTGACCAATCATCTTGCTAAGTCAGGCTTTTGCAAAATCTTCTGCATTAGGGCATCTATTTGAATAACAAATTAATGCCTTTGAAAATAAGGCTTTAATTTCCTAGATGTTGGTAGTAAAGTGAAGGCTAATTTTTCTATCTTTTGATACCTCACCTCAGCACCATGCAATGTATAACTTATAAAGTATATGGGTCTTTGCTTTTCCTAGATTTTTCAAATGAGAATTGAACTCACTACCTCCGCTATGGCTGCTAAGTATATGAACAGTGTTTCCCTTGGTTTCAACCGAGTAAGTAAAGTGGTATAGCCAAGTTTGTTTATATTCATTTGTCTATTCACAATTTTTAATATTTTTAAACAATATAAAGAAATGAACATGTTTGTCAGCTAACCTGGACATGCTAAGACCACGATCCTTTTATTAAGCACCTACATTTTCTTCACTGTTGTTAGGCTTCTCATACTGATCATGGCTTGGCACTTGGATAGGTTAGTCTCAATGCCTCGTTTTGTAATCATGAAGGAATTTACCCACCCTTAGCCTAAGCACACACGTTTTCAGGTTTAGTTTCATATGAAAATTTCTCAAAGTCTTAAAGGTTTCCCTCATATCCTTCCAGTGTTGCTTCAAACTTCTTGATTTAAGAATCATGTTATCCACATAGACTTCCATGTTTCTTCTAATCTAATATGCAAAAAACTTGTTCATTATTTTTTGGTAGGTTACCCCTATATTTTTTAAACTGAATGACGTGACCTTATAGCAGAATGTTCCTTGATTAGTGATGAATGTCATTTTGCTTTCATTTTCAGGATGCATTTTTAACTGATTGCATCTCGAAAAAGCATTTCCAAAGCCCAAAATTTTGAAGCCAGTAGCACTGTTCACCAACTGATCAATATTTAGAAGTGGGTATAAGTCCTTAGGGCAAGCTTTATTAAGATTGGTGAAGTCCATACACATTCGCCACTTTTTTTTGAAGCCTTCTTTACCAAAATCATGTTTGCCAACTAGGTAGTGTGCGAAACCTCCCTAATGAACTCTGCATTCAAGAGCTTTTCTACCTTTTCTTTTGTCACTTTCTACCTCTTTCGCCCATGATTTCTTTTCTTTTGCTAAACAGGCCTTGTGCCTGGGTTGATCGAAAGTTTGTGACAAGCCATTTTTGGATCAATTCCTAACATATCAGTCGGTACCTAGGCAAACACTTCAATGTAATTCTATAGAATTCTAGCTTCTGTACATCTGCTCCAATTTTCACTATTCTCTTATCATTATCCTTGAAGATCTTTACTTTTTCCACATCTGAACTCAGCTCTGAACGACTACAATTGTCTTACCGAACATCTAATAAGGCAAAACCTACCATTTGACATTCACCTTTAGTACCAACCGTCGATCTTGTTGTATTATTGCTTTCCTAGGGTTTGGCCAAACTTGCCATATAACACTTTTGAATGACCTACTGATCAACTTGTACCACCCTAATGCCCTTTTTCACAAGGAATTTCATCAACAAATGGAGGGTGAAAATGATAGTTTTTGCTTGGTTAAACGATGGCCTCCCTAAAATAACATTGTAAGCATTATTTGGGATAGCTACCATGAGAAATGTAACGTCCAAATTTTTCATCAATAGTCGGGTTCTTAACGTCAATCTTAGAGTAATGGTTCCTTTTACTTGGATTTATCCCCTTGTGAAACCAACTAGAACACCTGTATAAGGTTTATACACATTTCTAGGAATATTCAAAGCATCTATAATATACAAGTAAAAAAAAATCAGTGAAACTTCCATGATCGACAAGTATACTTTTGACAATGAAATTATGTAGTAGAGCCAAAACTACTATCGGATCATCATAATTCCTATCAATATCTCTAATATATCACTCCGTGAAACAAATTAGCTCATAATGTTCTTGTTTTCTTTTTCTTTCTACTACCATGACTGTCCGTAAATGCCTTTTCCTACCATTGCTAGAAGTTTCTCCACCTGAAAAACCATCAACAATTGTTTCCATAGTTCCTAGGAAAAGGGAATCCACTTCAACCTGTTTATTATCTGTTTGACTAGGTCAATGAGATTGCTTTCTCTCTTTGTCTTCTTTCTTCCCCTCCCCACATGAAATTTTTTATACTTTGACAAATGACCATATCTTATAAGCATCTCAATTTCATTTTTCAAGGTAATACATTCATCAATGAGATGCCCATAGTTTCGATGGAACTTGTAAAATTTGGACTTATCTTGTGGGGATATTTACGCTACTTCTGTGAAGGGAATTTCATTAATTCTACTGCATAGACATCCTGCATCATACAGCTAATCGATGTATTCAATAATTCATATTTGTTAAACTAGCCCTGGGGAGGACCTCTATCTTGATCTGAGGTCACTCTTTATAGGGTAAACTATCAGACTGAGCTTGTTCAATTTGGTGCTGAACGAGTTCCACTTCCTCCACATTAATGTATTTTTTTGATCAGGCTAAGAGTTCTGAGAGGGAAAGGGCAGGGTAATTTGCTAACGAAAGGGACAAATCACCCGACTGGAGGCCTACATTGATTTAATGCTTGACCACTCCCTCATTAAGATTTTGAATCTCTAGTGCCAATGTATTGAAACAAGTAGAATACTCTTTAAGACTTTCTTTTTGTCTTGTTGAAAGTTACCAAAGTGGTTGAGATCTGTCGGGGCACTCTACTGGTGGCAAAATGCATAGAAAATGCATCAGTTAATTGCCAAAAAATACCAATTGACTACTTCGGCAAAGTTATGAATCATCGCAGATCGACTTTTTTGAGAGTTGTAGAAAAAGCTCTGCACATTATAGCATCTAAAGCACCTGACAACAACATTGATGCTTGAAAGGCCTCCAAGTATTCTTATGGATCAGTTGTCTCATCATAAGGGTCTATGTGGGACGAGGGCTTGAAGTGAGCAGGCAGCAGAGCGGCCATCACAGCCACTGAGAAAGGATTGCTTTCTTCCTGGTAGGAGGATAATTGTCTGAATGTTTAGGTGAGGTTTATAGTGGGGTTCATCATGTCGTATGGCTCATGAGTGCAAAGGAGATTATCACATATGTCCATTGAGTATGGTGGAGCAAAGGAAATATTTGGGACTAAGTGTCCAATCGACATTTGGATTTGAGAAATCTGAGGGAACTAGACAGAGGGAGTGGAGGATAGGTGTGGGTAAGCAGTTCTTTGCTAAGGAGCAGCAGGAATTACAAAAAATGCCGACAAGGGAGGTGATGGAGGTAATGGAAGCTGATGTTTAGAAATAAATTGGGGTGGTACCACCTGAGGTGCAAGTGCATTAGTTGGACCAACTTCTTTAAGAATAGGGCTCGGAGGGCTAGGAGGCGGCTGAGGTAGAGTTAATTGTGCTTGAACATGACAAAGTATGTTAAGCTCCTTTCTGGGTTGACAAACCTATTTCGCTAGATTGTCACATTCTAGTTTAGCCATTATCCGACGAGCTTCCTTGACCACCCAATCACGATTGTTATTGTCTCTAGCTCGCTCCTGATGGCGGCGTTCACCAGATGACGGAGCACACCAGGACTGTTAATGAGATCGATGAAAAGACATAGGTAGCTGGAAAAGCCACAGACGGTGTCAAATGAAACTCTTTAGAATGTTGAAGTTGAACGGCGGAAAAAGGTTCGGAGAGCCAAGAACTTGCAAACATAAAAAGTCATTCATACATGATGGAAGTAGTCTGCTGAGCACACTCCGATGACTAGGTCATTATTCGAGTAGAGTTTCAAGTAATGTAAGTAAAAAAATGTTTGAAAGAGTGAGTGCCAAGTGGTATATATATAGGTGTTTAGCGCACCACTTGGTGTGCCTTTTTGTGACGGCATGTGACCATATATATTTAACGCATTAAAGATATTTGCAAGAATCTTGCTATGCAGTTGGTGCTATCACATTACTTGTGCTTGCCTGATAATATTTTTTGGCATCAGTCTGATAAGACGACTTAATTCACACGATTCTTTTTTGATACGTTCTAAGTCATTCGACTATAGGGATAATCGATTGATTGGAACGATTTAGGTCGCAACAATTCTGGCAATCATTAGCTGATCGACCACTGATCGATCAATGGGAGACTAGTATATTTTAGACTATGTTAAAATGTAATTTTAATTATTTTTTTTTGGCATTTTAGAACTACATCAAATATTAAACAATTACATCCATCATATAAGTATCATGAATATGCACGTCAAATTTAAAATTTGGGAGACTCTAATGCTAGTAATATCAACCATTACAGCAAAAACTGCAATCAAATTTAAATCGCGTTGACTTTTAGTTTTTGTATTATTATGTAATTTTTCGTTACCACAATTACCATTAGTTTTTCTGAACAATTAATTAACCCACAACATATCATTTTCATTGAGAAGAATTTGCTTGATATATACATTTTGTGATCCTTTTCAGTGGTAATGTGGGTGGCAATGGCAGTGAGGGCCACTTTCAATGAACACATTTGGTCTTTGGCTCGACTGCACGACTCATGAGGTATTTTACCAATCATTTTTGGGTCTCACTGGGAAGAGCTGAGCTGACATTGTGGATTTATTAATTATAGTTCATATTGGTGAGATGAAAGCAGCAAGGGAAACTCACACGAAATAAGCTTGATGATAAGTGATAACCGGCAGAGATTGCGGGGGCTTTTCCTTCAATCTTCTTAAATAGACCTTTCAAGCCCATCTTGCCAGCTGCTTCAATTTTTTTCTACCACGTACGTTCCTTTGACAAAATTAAAGTTCAGAGCTCCAATGGCACCAATTCTCAAAGCTCTGACAGCAAATCATTACTTCATTTAATATGTGCACTTGTGCGTCAAAATACATAAATGATAGAATTACTTATACCAGACAAAATTAGTTCAATGAAAAATATAAATTTTAAAATAAAATAAATGATCTAACAATAAAAATAATTACTCTCTTATAAATTTAACTTTTTCATAAAATCATCCTTTTTCATTCAACTTTGAAAGTGGAATTGCCCAATCCATAACCTCATGCAGTCAACCATTAAATTTACTAACGAAAATTAGATACTACATTGGACTTTAAAGTGAGGCCAAAGTAAATTACAAACCAGAAGATCCAAAGAAAATCTGGTTGTATATATTCATAGGAATATAGGTAGGCTAGACATCACCCCTAGGATAATGGGGGAAGGACTTTGAATTGATCTCTTAAAACTAATCTTTAGTTAAAGAGATCATGATATCATAATATATGCTAATTAAATTACATGGAAATCTATGAAATATAAACTTTGTATAATGTATTTATAAACTGCTAATTTTGTGTAATTTATTCTCTAGTATTTCTTCAATTTTAATTAGAAGGTAATTGAATTGCATGTAACTAATAATTTATACATTACATTGCAAAATTTTAAAACACATAAAAAAAATCATTAAAAGCATGTAATAATAAAATCAAGAGTGAGTTTTAAAAAAAAAAATTAAGGTCTCCAGAAGAGAAATGGAGATATTATCTATATTTGGGATGCAACTATATATGTTGGGTTGTGCTATATGCTTTGTTTGGGATTATTTTTCCTAGAAGTGAATTTGTTTGATTTCAATAAAAAAGATTTGAATTCAAATTTTATTGTTTAAAAATTATGTAAAAAAAATAATGATTTCAATTCATTCATAAATAAATTATTATATTTGAAACATATTGAAAAATATATGAAATTTAATAAAAAAATAGATCTTGATAATATCATGGTAAATAAAATATTATGATGAGGGTATAATTTTTTATATCACATATATTTTAAGTCAAATAAAATAAATTTGAGTAAAATTCTTGATAAATTAGAAAGATTTTATAATGACATAAATATAATTAAAATAAAAAAATTTAAATGAAATAAATTTTTTTTTATTTAAATCTAAATATTATTTAAAAAGAAATTTATTTTAAAATAAAATAAAATTTTATTTTTAACCATTAAATTAGTGTGTTAGTGTTGTCCAATTGAGATGCGACAAGCGTGAGTCACAAATAGTCATCCTATAGAAAATATGAGTACCTACGTACGTTTAGAATTTAGAAAGTTTCTTTTGAAAAGTAATACCAGAAAGAATGAGGCTTGAGGTGGTAGTGTCGAGTGTCAAATTTCTATTTCTGTGGAAGCCATCACACCTACCTTCGTGCTGGAGCCTGGAAATTTAGTTATTATTATATACAATTTCCTGCTCTTTTCTTTTTCCTCTCATTATATTAATATTATGGTGTAAGCCTTTATCCTCATAACTACTCTCTTTAATTACACTATGTCGTTTTCCATAGTTTTGTCTCACTACCTTATGGATGTGTCACAATTCCATCATTCACACTATTCTTATTTTGTTTTTTTTTCCATATTTACACAATATATAGTTGAAAGTTTACAAATAAATATAGGCAATTGCAGAGCTTCGTTGGATTAAAGGGGTCTTAGTCTTTTAAAATTTTTAAAATTATATATTAATATCATATAATTATATAATTTTTTTTATATAAATCATTTCACTCTTTAAAATATTAGATCAAGATTTGCCATTAAATATAGAATAAATTAATTCAGATAGTTGCTTATTACCAATAATGTCCATTGCACAACTTTACATAGAAACAAGAGTTTAATATAAGCTTTTCTTTTTCTTTTTCTTTTTCTTTTTCTTTTTTAATATCAGTGTTAATTTTAAGTCCATTGTTTCATATAAATAACATATTTTACTACTGAAGTATTTATTTAGAGATTCCTAGACCAGTTACAATATATTAAATGATGTACTATAAAACGTCGATCTAGATTAGTGATTGAGATCACTATACAAGAAAAAAAAATACGATGTAATGTTGTGAATAATTATTAAAAGATGTTTCAATACTTAAGTTAAAAAGTGACTGATAAAGTATATAAACAAAGTGTTCAATAGTGAATTTTGTAAGATAAAGCTTTGCAGTTGGATAAGGATTACCGGTTTAACAGTTTTTATAATTTTAGAAAAAATAAAATTAAGCATTTATCTCCTTATTTAGCTAATGTAATAATACTATTAAGGTTAGAATTTATGATTAGTCTAGATAAATTCTAAATAACTAAAAATTTTAAATGTTTCGGTAATGGGCCGAACAAGTTTATACATAAGGGTGTTTGGGGTTCCTGATGTCATCAACAATCTATATAGAAGGTGTTCCATCATCTTAAGAAATTGAGAGATATTGAAAAGCTCCTAAACGCAGTGCAAGATGGAGGAAGAAGCAGCAACCTAAATTTAATAGTTAGAGGTAATATAAATTAATTCAACTTCCGTTACAGTTTTATTTTTTATTTTTGAATGTTTAGAATACCCTTACAAATTTAAGATTAAGGTTAGGGTATATCTAATATTTTAGTATAAATATAGAGTCAGGGATAAAATAGCTTAGGAGTAAATAAAATTGTAAAACTATCAGTTAATATAAATATTATTGACATGATAACATAATTCGAGATAATGATAATCATAGAATTCATATTATAGTTTATATCAAAAGGAATTCAATAATATAGTAAGTCCGAGTGATGCAATTTCACATTAGAAAAGTAGAATCCGTGAAATTCAATGGAAGACCAGAATACATAAAATTTTGATTTATGGACAAATTAAGTAGCATTCTGCGTAGGATACTTAGGAGTAAATTGTTTTTTTCGAAAATTAATAAATATGATTCATGCAAACTGTTTGATGTTATAATATTCTGGTTTGCGAAATTTAGGGTCTTCTTATTTTGAGACCGCTATTACATTTTTGACGACGCCATTTGAATCCTGAATTTGTCAACTTAAAATGTACACGTGATCTTCCCATTCTCATTATTTCAATTTTCAAACCCCATGACTTCAAATTCAAAGTAGCCTCATTTGCTTTTCTGTGCTCCAAGTGTTTAGACATGATTGAATGAGTTAGCTCTAGAATTTATTGGCAATGAAAATCAAACAAAATGCACAATAAATTTACACAACAAACAATAAATGTCAACCATAACTAATTTGTGAATTAATATGGTAATGTGCAATGACAGAATAAAAAATCTTCGTTTAAAAAAATGGTCAATTGTCAAAAATTTTATTATATAAATAAATAAATATAAATTTTTGAAAAGATTTATATAAAATTAATATGTATAAATACAGACTTAAAAATTCTTTTAAAGGTGGCGGTATGACTTCTGACTATCTCCATCCAAACCTTGTGTTATGTATACGTAAAATCAAAATAATGTGTTATATATTGGGGGTTGATGATGGGACTGACCAAAATCCATTCAAATATCGAACCGCTCTTAATAAAAAAAAAAATAGTGATTAGTTGTGATTTAAAAATTTGATTTGTTAGAAATGGAGGATAATTTTCTTAGAAAAATCAGAAAATATAAAATTATGGTTTAAGAAATTCTTAACTTTTCTTAATTCTTCTTAACTTTAACATTATAATTTCTTTTAAAAAATATAACTCATGTGAACATAAGAGAAGTTTAATGAACATTACATGAGAGTATAAAATTGTAAATTAAATTAATTCTTCAAAAAAATATATAATACTTTTCTTTTCTATCTTCTAGCTAAATATTTTCTTTGAGAGATTCAAGTAGTGTTAGACATATGATTTTGGTTTTAAATAATTTTTTATTTTTAGTTTTAATTTTTTTAAAAGAAGTATTGTATAACTAATTTTGTGATTAAGATTTGTTGAATGTTAATAAACAATTGAAAACGGATTAAATTATCATTAAATCAGTTAAGAACAACTGAGTTAAAAAAATACCTTCAACCACTCTTAGTCAATTTATACTCACCCTAGTTTGTGGTATCCCGTTAAAAAGTATTTTTGGCTATATATTATGTTAAATGTTGGTCTAAATTCTATTATATTGAATTCAATGAAAAAAATATACTTTCTTAATTTCTTTTTATTTGTTCTTTTGAGTAAATTTTTTTATTTCTCCTTTATCTGTCTGTTTTTTAAAAAAAATCAATAATGTATATATTACTTTTTTTTTAATTTTTCTCCTATCATTTTAATAAATACTTAATTATTTCATATATTAACTGATTTTTAATAAAGTATAAATTAATAAAATATAATTTTTTTAAAATTAAAGTTATTTATTAATCTTTTTTTAATTCTTGTGTGTTTATCTTAAATAATAGATAAAAAAAAGATTGAAAGAGTACTTTCCTAATAATAAAAAACCAGACATACACACTAATAATTAGAGATGTCTAGATTCAACCCATTGAAAGCGTTGGCAGAGAAAATCATCCGAAGTCTGATATATATTCCGAAACGAACAATCTTTTAGCAACTAGAATATTAACTTTTCAAATTCGATGCATGTAGCAAAAGCGCAAACTCAGTTAATTTTTCCAAAAGCAGAATTTCTTGCAAACTTCCTTCTGAGATTCGCGGATGTTTCCGATTCTAGTTTCCGCCACCATCAGTTTTTCCAAACATAATGCCAAAGCCACCACTGCCACCTGCTTGAATATGAGAGATTCATGCATGTAATCTCTCTCCACAAACATAACTATTAGATGTGACAGGAAATATACTCCATTTTTCTGGGGATCTTACTTGCTTAGCAGATGAAATATACTTTTAATTTCATCTACTCGTTAATTAATATTCATAAGATTAATTAATTCATAATCCTTTTTTTTTATTGAATATATGCGACTTCGTTTTGGCTGACTTTATGGTTTAACTTGAATTGTTTGGTAAAAGTCCCAAAACTTGAACTTTAAGCTGAAAAGTTCGCATGGGTTATACAGAAAACCACTTTTCTGTGAAGAAAACCACTTGCTAATGATTTATTAATATCTCAGGCCCATTGGTTTTTGCTTTTAATTATGTTTTAGTCAAGTAACAATTACTTGTTTGAAGGATCATAACATATATAACTATTTCCAGTCTTAATTTTTAATTATATATTTGCATTTTCTAAAAATTACAATCAATTTTTCTTGGATGTTTTATCACATTCACATGCAGCAAGAAATATATTTCAAAGGGTCTGACCAAGTTGGTACTTACCAACCTTACTCCTGTTTGAACTTAATTTATGAAGAAGAAGTAGAAGAAAAATACAAGTCTCAGCAAACTTTTCCTCATGGAATAATAATTTATGTATTAAGTAATGTAGGGCATGCACATTGAATTCAATTCTATTCTTTATGAATGGAATCATATGATTTTAAATTGCAGTTGAATTACAATATTCACAACTACGAAAAGATATAAATAAATATGAATATTTTAGTATATCATCATGATAAATTATGATTGCAAATGTTATCCCAATAGCAAATGCTAAAGTGTAATTTAAAACCCAGGAGCTAGAAATTTACAAACTAAAAGATCTTTGATATCTTACTATATATACATGTTCTAACAATCTGAACCGCAAAACTCCAGATTTTTTTGCAAAAATAATAAAATGAAAACTGCATTGTACCAGTTTGTTTGTTTCAATGGAAGGTAAAATTTATGGAAAGTATTTTTCTAAGAAAATGTATTTCTATAAAATAAATTGATTTTTTGTTGTTTAGATACTATGAGAGAAGATATTTTATCTTATTTGATGTATAAAAACAAACTATTTTTTTTATTAAAAATATTGTCATACAAATTTCATATTTAAGGTTAAGTTACACCATAATCATATTATTATTAAAATTGTTTCATAATAAAAGTCAACAAATCTTTATTAGAAAAAATTTAAAATCAAGTATATATGGTATATTAAAAACAACATTCAAATAAGAATATTAAAATCCTCATTTTTTTTATCTATATCTTTATGAAATTAATGTATATTTAATTGATTTTGGTCAAAATTGTAAACACATTCGTTAACTCTGTTAATTGTCTAAAAAATTTTCAACACAAATTTTAATATAATTATTCAATATTAACATTTATAAGAATAGAAGGAAAAAATGAAGATGAAAAATAAAAATGAGACAAAAAGTGGGATGAGAAGGGAATGATACAAAGGGAATAGTAGAGGGGCACAGGGGAGAAAGAAGAGAAAAAAATGTGAGAGAGATGGAGGGAGGAAAAGAAAGAATGAGGAATAGATAGGTGAGAGAAGAAAGAGGGATAGAGAGGAAAAGATAGGAGAGAGAGAGGATAAAGAGAAGGAAGATTAAGAGAGAGAGAGAGAGAGAGAGAGAGTGAGATTATATGTTGTTAAGGTGATTTGAAAAGATTTTTTTTAATCAAGATCGAAAACCATTTTCTCTCAAAGGCAGTATCATTTTTTATTAACCAAAATTTATTTTCTTTTGTCCAACTTTCTTTTTGGCTTTGAAGAAAAGTTAGAAGAGCAGTTAAAAAAAAAAAAACATTTTCTTCTTAGACAAACCCACCACAAAATTTCCACCTTTTTTCTATGATGGTGATGAGAAATTCACTTGCTTATAATTTTAAAACCACTTGATTTTCATATAGGAGCAAGTCTTAAAACCACACCTCATTAAATAAACACAACTAAGTGGATTGCTTCAATTTGTATATAAGTTTGCATATTTTTATTAGGCTTAATATATCCTCTTAATTAAAACTAACCTATTCATACATATCTTTAGTAACTAGACATATATAATACATGTAAAAATATGCTGAAAATGTTAGGTTCGAATCTCCTCATTGTTAATGTAAAAGAAAAAAAATGAATGCAAGAAAAAAAAAGAAAGAAGGAAAATGAACAAAGGGAAAAGAAAAAAGGTAAGAAAAATTCTCATTTGTTATACCATTAAAGAGAAAAACAACCAGGGGTGATCTTGAGATGATTGATTTAAGTAGTTTGCAGAAGATTCAAGTTCAAATTTCTGTGGTACTATTGCACTAAAAGGTGTTACTCAAAGAACATAAAAAATACAAACATATATATTGTAATTGCTGTAAAATGTGGAACAAGTTTATTAGGTATGAGGAAATCCAACAACTACCGTGTAATCCAGACAAGACCGTATATGGCACGAAATTTCCACAACATGACGAATCAATTTCCTCTGTAAAAAATTATTATTTTAGCAAAGCGAATTAGTCATCTAAACAAGTTTCCATAATCTCTCCTCTTCGTGTCTCCGCTCTCTTAAAAAGTCCATTCACGTGCTTTCCTTCTGACGTCTGCATGCAATTGGGTTCCAATTCACTATAAATATCCATCATTTCTTCACCTATTCTGCCACACTCTCTCATACTCAGTACACAAAAACCTTGTAATTCTTCAGCAAAACCACCCAAATCAATGGCTTTACAGCAAAACAATCCGATTTTGGCTTCGAAAATCGCCATTATCGGAGCCGGAGTAAGCGGCATAGCGGCTGCAAAACAGCTTTACCACCATAACCCTATTGTTTTCGAGGCCTCTGACTCCATTGGAGGGGTTTGGAGTCATTGTGCTTATAATTCCACTAAGCTTCAGTCACAACGCCGTGATTATGAGTTTACTGATTTTCCTTGGCCTCAAAGAGACAATCCTGAGTTTCCTAGCCATACTGAGATTTTGAACTATTTGCATTCCTATGCTGAGCACTTTGATTTGCTCAAGTTTGTCAAGTTCAATTCTAAGGTGGTGGAAATCAGGTTTGTCGGCGGTGACCGGCCGGATGGCTCTGATTTTGGTAGCCTGCTGCCTGGTCAGCCTGTGTGGGAAGTTGCTGTGCAAAGCAATGAATCAAACACCATTCAGGTCTTTATTCATGACTTTTAACTGCTTTCAAGTCTTTGGTTTCTAGCTAGGGTTTCTAAAATGAGAAAAAAAGCTCTTATCTATGAAGTCTCAACCCTCTAAAATTTTGAATTTGATATGAAGTGTATACAAAAATCTCTCGTGTACTCTTTTTGCTTCTAGGAAAAAAAGAGATTGAATTTGAAAAAACACACCATTATAATCTTATGTACCTTATCTATGGAAGCAATCTAAAAAATTGATTTTGATATGGAGTTTTTACAAGAATCTCTCATGTAGTCTTCTTGCTTTTAGGGCAAAAAGATTAAATTTAAATCAACACAGTTTTAGTCTTAATTATTTTATCTATTCTTCAAGAAGAAATCGATCTTTTTTTTTATGTACAAAATAAGGGTTAAATTCTTTATTTCAACACTAAAAGATCAAACGTTTTATTTTAGGATTCCATGATTATAGACAGAAATTGATAACTGAATATGTAATAATATATGAAAACATGCCCATTTTGAAGCATGTACATATATTTTGTGATGGTCTCTAACCTATTATTTGTGTGTGCCTGATTTTCAGTTGTATGCCTTTGAGTTTATAGTGGTTTGCATTGGGAAATATGGAGATGTACCAAAGATCCCAAGCTTCCCACGCAACAAAGGACCAGAAATATTCAAGGGCAAGGTGCTGCATACTCTTGATTACTGCAAACTTGACCAGGAAGCTTCTACGCAACTTCTTCAGGGAAAGAAGGTTGCAGTTGCCGGTTTCAAGAAGTCAGCTATTGATTTAGCCTTGGAGTGTGCTCAAGCAAACCAAGGTACATTTCTATTCTATTCTTATCTTTTCAATACTCTTATATGGTGAATACCTAGGAATTTTCTTCTTCTTTTTAATTCAGTTACCCTCAATAGCTAATATTCTCACTTTCTGTGGCCAGACAGAGAAAATTATAACATGTTTTATATAACAACATAACAA
Source organism: Saraca asoca (assembly GCA_026873985.1). Lineage (NCBI taxonomy): Eukaryota > Viridiplantae > Streptophyta > Magnoliopsida > Fabales > Fabaceae > Saraca > Saraca asoca. The sequence continues at coordinate 17,430 of JANHAO010000466.1, read as the reverse complement.
GTTTTTTTCGAATTTTGATGCCAACAACGTCTGAGAATTAAGAGATTAATAAATATCACTGCAAGTTTTTTGAAGAGACGCTTCGATAATTGGTATGTATGACTCTTCAAAGTGAGAGTGTGTGTGTTTTTTATTTTATTTCATTTTTTTCTGAATTGGGGTCCATTCTTCATCTTATCATTGCATGTAATGATATGTAGTTTTTTCAGAATTCTAACATCAGTTGCTTGAGGTTCTTGGTTGCGTGGACTCCAGAATAGGTGGATTTGTTCATATTTTTCATATGTTTTAGAAGCACACTTTTGACAAATATCAAAGCAATTATTGTTGCCATTTTTTAACCCAATTCTGCTCATTCTTTTTAACTTTTACCCCTTTTGGCTCCTGACATATAGAATTTCGATCCGTTAGAGACATAAGGAACTTTTAGAATTTGGATTTTTTTTTATTGTCAAATTTTTTCATGTTAAAAAAATGGACACAAAATTTTTATATATAGTGAGATTTATATAATATGAAGTCTTGAAAAGTCTTCTATCTCTCTATATGTACCAGAAAAATGACTAAAGAAAAAGGAGGGGATTTAAAACCAATCTTTTATGCACCATAAGATTTAAAATCCCTTTTTTTTTCATGCAATAAGATCTATAAAAAAAAATCTTACTTCTATTTCTTTAACGACAAGAAAAAAGGAGAAGAGGATTCAAATCTATCCCTATTGATGCTTTCTTTTTGACCTACATACAAAATATATATAAAGAGAGGGATACCTTCTGAACTATATTTTGTTTTTATTTTTATTCAACTATTTTTTATATGGAGGGACTTCATATTCAAAGTTGCAATTTGCATGGTTTGATTGCACAACAAAGATGCTGTATTGACCTGTTGACTTCAAATTGGCATTTCCACGTTTCTAATTCACATGAAATAGACTTGCAGAAATTGGATTTGACTTTCCCAACATTCATATATAAGAAACTGAGAGCAACCTGTATGCTTCTTATTGGCAATTTTTTTTTTTTTTTAAAAATAATATGATCTCATGATTTAATTTTCCTTATAAGGAAAACTCTGAAATTTTAATATCTCATGGTATTGACTAAATTGATCATGAATTTAATTACGTTACATGCAAGGATAGTTTCCATATCTTAATTTCAAAGGAAAGGCTGGTGTTAGAAATATTTTAGGTGCCATTACTTTTCATGTCAATACAAACTAGTGTTTACATAAAATATGATTTTAGGTTGCTTTGCCATGACATTAGAATTTAATGATAACGAATATATAATGTAAACTTGGTACAGCAAGGAGTCTGTAAAATGCAGTTACATGAACTAGAAAGAACTAAGCCCATTATTGTAGCATAATTAACAGCTTAGCATAAGGCAAGTCAAAGTAGTTTGGACTCTGTCATCTTGAGCTTAATTTTGACCCTGTCAAATTTTGTATTCCTCTTCTTCCTTCTTTTTTTCAGAAGAATTAGGGTCAAACTCACGTATTTCTCATGCTGAGAGATTAGACTTTAATCCACATAAACGGGTATGATATTTTTTCTTTTGTTGCTACAATTTTAACATCATAACAATTTTGCTACTTATTTTGTTTTAAAGGACCAGAAGGGCAGCCCTGCACCATGGTGGTAAGGACTTTGCATTGGACAGTTCCCCATTACTGGATTTGGGGATTGCCATTTTCCATGTTCTACTCAACAAGAGCTTCTCAGCTACTCCGTGAAAGACCTAACCAGGGGTTACTCAGGACCATCCTCTGCCTCCTCCTGTCTCCAATGGTAATTGTTTAAAACTTTTCACTTGCACATTTACTCAACGCGGCAAATAACACAATAATATTAATTATACTTATTTTGATTCATTCAGTATCTCTTTCATGATATAGTGGGCAAAATCTGATTTAAACTAATATCCTTTATTCAAATTTTACTGAGCATAATATATGAGATTGACTAAATTAAAGTCGATTGATTAGCATCACTCCTAAAAACATATGTTCTAGCAGTCCTATTGGATAACGGATTACTTGTTTATGCGTTGATCTTATACAGAGACATGGAATTTCCAAGTTCATTGAGTCATACCTACTTTGGAAACAGCCCTTGGAGAAGTATGGGCTAAAACCTGAGCACCCATTTGAGGAGGACTATGCCTCTTGTCAAATGGCTATCATGCCAGAAAACTTCTTTTCTGAGGCTGAAAAGGGTAAAATTCTCTTCAAGAAATCCTCAAAGTGGTGGTTTTGGAATGGAGGAATTGAATTTGAAGACAACTCTAGATTGGAGGCTGATGTAGTGGTTCTTGCAACTGGTTTTGATGGGAAGAAAAAGCTCAAAACCATTTTACCAGAGCCTTTCTGCAGCCTGCTGGAGTACCCTCCTGGTATTATCCCCTTGTACAGGTAAGAAGAACATCTTATGTTGCTCAGACAATGCATTTGAGTACACAAACTCAATTACATATATTATTTTCCTATTGCTCTGGCTTTCTCAAACACAAACAATTGAAATACTGATTTTAGTCTTCTCATTTATGCTAGGGGAACTATCCATCCATTGATTCCAAACATGGCATTTGTGGGATACATTGAGAGCGTTTCGAACCTTCACTCTTCAGAGCTACGCTCCATGTGGCTCTCTCGACTTGTAGATGACAAATTCAAGCTGCCAAGTGTAGAGAAGATGCTTTCAGAAACACTTAAGGAGATGGAAGTGATGAAAAGGTCAACTAGGTTCTACAAAAGGCACTGCATTTCGACTTACAGCATCAACCACGGTGATGAGTTATGTGAAGATATGGGGTTGAATTCCTGGAGGAAGAAGAACTGGATTTCAGAAGCATTCAGCCCTTACAGCAGTGAAGATTACGGGAAGAAAGATTGAGTGAAATACATTATAACACTTCGTTATATATGTGTATGCGTTAACACTAGAATGATAAGAAAAAAATAACTGCATGTTCTCCAAGAAAGGAGTTTCTTAGGCATAACAGTTCTGTTCAGCCACTCGGGTTCATGTTTCAAAATGTTGTTATACCCTCCTCAAGCTTTTGTCAATGCAGTTCATATGTAGTATAAAGATTAATGAAGCTTTGATATTTCAAATCACAAAATCTACCATGACATATATTAGTGCTACTGCACTCTTGTTGATCTACAACTCAATTTGAGTCAATTCAATATGCCTTGAATTATGTCATTTGTACAATTTAACTCAATTGCATACATAACATAATCTGTGTCAAATTAATATGGCTTGAAGTTTGGTATGTGCCCGGTTATAATTTAAGAGAAGTGAGATTGACATTTTTCTACTATAAATGGACTGTCACTTCTACATCAAACAAAAAAAATTTCTCACGTTACTGGAAATATTGATAACATGGTATGATCTCCATAACATAAATTATCAACATCTTGTGAACAAGGGGCCAAATCAACCATAGCTATAGTTACATACTTTTCTAACTCTACAAGGAAGCAAAGGGACCAGGAGGCTCAGAGACTTTGGAATAGTTTCAAAGTCTCGTCAACATGCTTTTCTGGTTGAAACTGATTGTTGTATATGAGCTGAACCACCCCATTTTTATCAAGAACATAAGTCTGTCTCCCAGGCAATGATCCGAAGAAATCACCTGGCACTCCCCAATCTTTCCTCAACTTGTTTCCTTCATCACTCAGCAAAGTAAATGGAAGTCTGTACTTCTTAGCAAATGCCTATATTCCATACAATGTCTTCAATATTACATGTAATTTGGTAATTATTATCTAAAACCAGTGCAAGTTTTGATTTTGACCTTGTGAGACGATGGACTGTCACCACTGATCCCAATAACCTCTGCTCCTGCTTTCTTAAATTTCTCGTATGAGTCCCTGAAAGCACAGGCCTACAACCAAAAGAATATTAGCCTTAGCAAAACTGGTATATTTTCCGGAAAAGATAGTAAGGATGGTTTGTGACAATGCCCTTACTTCACTTCTATTTTATATGAACCATAAGTTCACAATCTAAATTTAGAAGTACAATGTTTACAAGGGAAAATTCTTAGTACACTTCAGTTGATAAAATCTTCTGTGTCATTTACTGTCGATCATTTGTGCAAATGCTTAAAAGTAGAACACTAAATTAACATTTATTTTCTGTTTTAGAATGGCAACTTAGAAACCCAAATTGACCAGGACACAATATATTGAGGAAAATGATAAATGCAATTAACATTTTCCACTTAAGCGCAACAGATGGAGTCATTGAATAAGCAAAGTCAGTTTCAATCAAATTATACTAAGTGTGCAATGAGAAACAATTTATGAGAGAAAATGAGTTACCTAACATTACTTATATAATTTAAAGAAAAACCCACAATAGCAATTGGGAGATTACCTGTTTCGTACAACCAGGAGTCTCATCAGCAGGATAGAAATAGACAACCACAGGCTTTCCTTTGAATTTGGTGAGGCTTACATCCTTCCCATCCTGATCTTTCAATGTGAAAGGTGGTGGCTTTGAACCTTTATTCACCTGCCAATGAAAAAATTCACACACAAGCAAACATGGACACCGGTGTGTTGCAACAAAGCCCCAGGTAATTACCAAAAATAGCGCTAAACGAGACACATTCCTGTTTTAAGAGTAAATGTACCTTGGCAGAGATGGAAACTTGCAGTGAAGAAGAAATAGCTGATGGGATTGAGAGAAAGGAACAATGAGACAACTTTAGGCCACAAAATTGAGAATTTGATGATTTGGAAAGAACTGGGAGGTTTTGAGAAGATGGGTATTTTGGAGTTTGAGTTTGGAGCAAAGTGGGAAGAGAGTGCTTTGGGACTGAGAGTGAAGCCATTGATCAAGATTGCCAATGAAATCCAAAAATGGTGAGATATTAATGCAGCAGAAAGCTTGAAGCCAGTTGAGACTGAAAGACAGATAAGAAAGCGTTGCAAGTCATTGGCGAAGAAATGGGATTATGGGATTGCCCTGCGGCGTGGACCATTGCTGACCCCAACTTGTCTCTCCGAATCCGTTAACCCAGTGAATCGTTTGGTTTTGACCCCTTGCAATCTTATAAATTATTTAAAAAATAATATTTATATGAACTTTATGTAAATTAATTTTTTAACAATTTAAATTTTTTTCAAATAATTATGTAATAAATAAAAAATTTAAATTTTATCGATAAAGTTTTGCATAACTTTTAAAAAATTAAAATTATGACATTTGTTCATTGATTTTGCAAAACATATATGATTGCTAGTATGTTTTATTTTAGAACAAGTGTCCGTAACATTTACTAAAAAACCTGGATTTTTTAGAATTTTTTTGGTAATAGAATAAAGCAAAAAAAAAAAAAAGTTTACCCAGAAAATAATAAAGCTCGTAAAAATGGATTTCGTAGATTAAAAAATGGCACTTTTACTATTTACGACACAACAAAGCCAGCCCAAAAGCTCCCTACTAAGGATCTATTTGGATAAACAACTTAAATAAGTACTTATATTATAAAAAAATTTTAGATGAGAGCTTATGTTATAAGCGCTTAATTCAATAAATTTATTTGTATTTAGATGCACACTTTGAAAAGTACTTATGTAGTATTTTAAGATGTTTGGATGCATTACTATACAAGCACTTATAACAGCTGAAATTATTGAAAAGACTATCATAAACACTTATAAAATTAAAGTATTTAGATAAATAAGCACTTGTCATAATTTTAAAAAAATTAAAAAATTAAGAATAAAAATTAAAGAATTAAAAATTAAAAATTAACATTATATATATCATGAAATCATGGTTAAAAATTAAAAATAAAGTAAAGACTCACCATGTATACTGAAAAATGGAGGTTTGAGCCGACAATGTTGGATATTTTTTAAACCTTACCAACTTATCATATGAATGCTGATGTAGGAGTGTTAAACAGGCTTAAGGCCCGCGGGCCGGAGCGGACTGCACATTAAAGTTCAAACGGGTTTAAACGAGCCAAGTCTGGTGGACTGTAGTCCAAGCAGACTAAATCCGCACAAATACGGACTGGTCCGTGGGCCTAAACGGGTCAGGACTAAAGTGAAAACTTCATAAGAATTAAATTGAAAAGTTTTTGTTCGGGTGGATTTTTGTAAAATGCGATGAGAAGTTTGGAGGCTAAAACGTAATTTTTTCAATTTTCATTATAAAACGGGTTGGCCCACAGGTCGGTCCAGTCCATAGACAGGCTGAATCGGACCAACAATCCACGGGTCCATTTTGATGCGGGCTAAACGGGCTTAGGCCCAGTGCGAATGGATTTGAGCCCGATTCGGTCCGGCCTGCCCCGTTTAACACCCCTATGTTAATGAGAGAGGAATCCGAAAGAGTCTGATGTTCTCCTCACAATACCGCAGGAGCAGAAAATGAAACAAGCCCTAGAAAAAATGAAGAACATTTGAAAGAAATTTTCACAATTATAGAAGGATAGTTTTGTCCATAAAACACTAGTCATATGATTACCTTATAAACTTTTTTTTGATAAGCTTTTTCATGAAACTTATTAAAATAAGTTAAAATAAATTTATAGAAGGGTCATAAACTATTTTCATAAATTTAAACTAACGCTTAACATTTTTTAAACTAAAGTGCTTATATGAATGATAAGCTCTCTCAATATCACCCTGAACCCCAAACTAAATTCTCGTCTCTGCCTCCAAAATTGGTAGCGATGGAGGGTCTTCGAAGAGGTCTTGGCAAATTCTCCGAGAGCAAATCAGCTTCGTCTTCTTCACGTTTGAACAGTTTGGATCTAAATTCTACAACTCCTTCCGCTTTACCGGCTTCTGATTCGTCACTTGTTTTGACTACCAGAGCTCCCAGGTTTGTGTTTGATCGGCTTATCCTTTGTCTTTTTTCTCAGTACTAAATTTTGTAGCAATTTAGGTTCTGTACTGTACAGATGAGTGCTGTCGAGCTTCGATTGTTTAATGTTTGATTGCTGAATGTTTGGAAAGACGTTGATTCTTCTCATGAGAGTAAAACTGAATTGTATTGTTCGACAAAAGTTGGTTAGTTTTGCAACTTGGAAAGCTTAGGGTTCCTATTAATAAATTGAAATTCGGCAATTGAGTTAAAAAGTGAATACTTCATAAAAGTCTACACTCTTAAAATAATTATCGGGCAATAGAAGATTTTGCTCATAGGATGGCAACTGGCAATGCTTAGGATTGTTTTGTGAGTAACTAGAAACTGGCAATTGAATTCATGGGTCCCTGTATGTGAAGGTGAGTGTGCTGCTGTTTGTTTTGCCTAAGAACTAGATGAACATATTTCAGAAGTCGAAACATCAACTTTTATCATGTTTTTGTGGTTAACAACCTGGATATTTATGTACTTTAATGGCTATGGTTGAAAAGTGTTGCGTGAAGACATGTTAATGCTGATTTTACTATTGTTTATATGGTTCTCTTTGTTTTGATATCCGGTACCATATTCTGCATTTTCTTATAGTAACTACAATGCTTGTTCTGATTTGACTGGATTTAGTTCTTAATCAAGCCATGAAGGGGCAGATAGCTTTATGTAATTGTCTTGAGGTTCTACTTTGAATGTTGAAGTAACAGCTATCTGGGTTGTTTGGGGAGCATATATGGCTCTTTATGGTTGCTAGGAAGTAAGGGAAATTTGGAAGGTTGTCTTTCCCTGCTTTTTCATTTACCTCCATTTTCTTCCGTCCAAACAGACCTTAGTCTTTAGTGTTGACATTTGCATTTTTCTATTAAGTTGCTAAAGATGTAAATAATGTGGCCATTAAATCTGATTTTTACAAGCATCAACTGACTTTTTATTTTAGTGCTTGGCCTTCTGAATTCAAGCTCTCAAATTTCGCTTATTATCTGGCAGAAATATGGTATCTTTGGGAACGTGCTCAAAGCTTTGTGCAGTTTGCTTTGTCGCTGGAGTAGTTTTTGGTTACGGACTGAGGCGACGGGTTAAAATTTGGGCTTCCAACCTTCTAAAGCGTCTGAAGTGACATTTTCTGTCTCCGATTCAAATTCATTACCAATATCAATATAGCAATGGTTCTCTATGTACAAGCTTACAACTATAATCTGGCATTTAGATAATTTTAGATGAAAAATCATTACTTGACTCCAGTGTTCTATTATATTTCTTGTACTTACTGATTGGGCCGGATATGGATTTTGATGAGTGTGAAGTGACATCTACTGGTGCAACTATTTTGTTATAATTATTAAATCATGATTTTTTTTTTTTTGGTATTATGTTGCCGACAAAGGTTTTGATCATGAAAAATGATAAACCCACCTATAAAATGGGTGTGGATTTTGCACGACCACTAATAGGTGCAGTGGGATCCTGTTGCAAATATGAGAGGATGTAGAATGGATGTAGGTGTATTATTGCTGTTTGATCATTGCATTATATTGCCTTAGTGCATCCTTCTCACAAACAATTAGGAACTCAAATTGGACCTGAAACATGGTACATGATACAATAAGCAGGCAGCTTGAAATTCTATTCTTTTTTGGGTATTAATAATAGCATATTAGATTCAAACCTCAAACATGGTGGAGAGCTATCTAGACACATCTGTTAGTGTTGGTCCACTTTTGCTACTTCATCCATTACTTCAGATTAAGGATCCAGGATAAATAAGCATTTATGGATAGTTGGATGAATTCTCAAATCATTTAACAAATATCAGTAGCAAAAAAAAGGGGGGGGGGGAATTTCTCCCTATGCATTCTTTATGGAGGTAAAGGGTTTGACCACAAGTTACTGGAGCTATTAAATAGTACATTACAATTGATTATTATCAATCATAGGCAGCAAAATTTTGCCACCATGTGATCTCTGCGGTTTGCCATATAAAAGGAGAGGAGCAGAGTAAAGCAATGATCATAGTTACAAAAACAATGCCTATGATTAACAAATGCTCATTTATCCGAGACCCTAAGAAGTTACAAAAATTAGATAATTCCATCCTTCTTTCTCTAGTGTGGTTTTGGCACTCATTTATCCTAGACACTAAGAAGCTACAAAAATGAGATAATTGCATCCTTCTTTCTCTAGTGTGGTTTTGGCACATAACCATCGACAGCAAAGTTCCGACTGGCAGAAGGAATGGCTAAACGGATCCCATCTAGTTCAGGCTTGGCAATCACTTGACAACCAAGTCGTGACCTGAAAAGTAAATGGTGAAATTAGTCTAGGTGGAATTTGAAAACCATAATAAAATTTTCCATCGTAATCATGTAAAAATAGCCTACGTTTCTGTAAGACCAAAAGCTAGATCCAACATGTCATTTTCCTCATCAATTGGGTCTTCCAATTTATTGTAGTGTTCTACGTCCTGCACAAAGTTCAAAGTTGACTTCTGGTAATAAAACAGAATCTTTGGGAAACAATTATCCTAAATAAACATTAACATGCACCATATCAACCATGATGTACCATTACTATAATATGACATGTTGAACAGGCAAGTGAGCCCTCGCACGCTCCTGTAACAACATTAACCGAAGATCAGCTTCTGTCAGCAGTAAAGATAAGCTATTTAAAGTGTAAAAAAAATTATGCAACTTCAGTTTGGCCTTGTGGAAGAACAGGAGAGGCAAAATGAAATTTCATGACAAAAGCTCTTCATCTCAACCAAAATTAGAGACACATGAGGATCAGTGTGTTCATCATGAGAATGGGAACACCCAAAATCAACACATACAGGAAAAGATTTTAGCTATAACATTTAAAAACAGCACATTAATCTGAAGGAAACAAATTTTGAAGTAGAAGGGTAGAAGAGCTCTTGCCTTCAAGTTCAATGTCATTTTCATGAGCAGCTTCCAACATGGACATTCCAATGGGGACTTGAATGTGGTTCTCCTCACCATCCTTGTCCACAAAAGTCACAGATATTCTGCATAAAGTTAGAAGATTAAAGAAGAAGAATCAGAATGTCAACTGCACAATTTTCTATTCAATTTGAGGAAAATATTAAGGTCCCTGTGACTTCGTTAAGGCTATCACTTAATACTCCAAACTTGATCCTTTGATTCGTCACGTGTGCACTACCATAACCTAATCACATGTCCAAAAGGAGTCACACTACCTGTGTTAGTTGCAGCTAACATAACATTAATGATAAAAAACCCCTTGGGGACTTCAAAGTAGGTGGATTCTTTTCATCATACAGGAGACAAGAAACGGCGGCTTTCTGCAATGATTTATCCCAGCTCAAGGATTTCTATCGTTGCCCATTCCGATAAGAGCATCAAACAATAAATTAACCTGATTCCTACTCAGATTTCAACTCCCATGGGTTGACAGAAAGGAATGCGGTCAGATGTACACAACAAACATGCGTGCATAAGTAACCCCAATATTTATTTAGAAATTAGCAATCTCAAAAATCTCAACTACTCAAATGCAGTGAAAATGTAACCCTTAGAAAAAGGAAATATAAGATACTTTTAAGCTATTATTCTTAGTCTTCACGTTCTCTGAAATGTGTCTCCTAGGTAAAGTATAAACATTTTCTACCAGTTACAGTATTTGATTCCATCACATTGCTACTCTATCATCAAGCAACACAACCAATGGTGAATTTTGAAAATGTAAAAGCACATGATTTTAGCTCCACTTATCCCTCTTCTAGGTTTTGCATATTCTCTACGATAAAATACCCCATTTAACTGCTGACTTTGCATTTTTCCTTTGGTAACTGTGTCAATGACAATAACTGAAGATCTTGTACCTAAGTAGACAACTCAATGGCAAGACAGAATGTTCATTTAATAGCATCAGAGGCTTTGGTGATGACCATCTCATGTTCAACTCGTGCTGAGAACAAGAACTGTGCAGTTTAAAACTCGTCTGCAAAGCCATTCATGTTGTATGCCAAAATACACACGTTTCAGGGATTCCCATGTGTTTCTTAGAAGTTTTACCCTATGCAGTGGCTTCCCATAAATTGTGGCAGCAAATCGAATAGAAGAATGGTTAAGATAATCTAAATCATCAGCATCATAAATGGATAAAAAATTATAACACACCATTAGATGATTTATATTTTAATTACAAATTTATAAACCAAAAATATACTGTCGCAGCAAAAGTCTTGTTCCATCTCAAACTAAAAGAACTTACGTTTCTTCCTGTCGTTTGCCTTCTTCTGATGTGTTGTTAGTAGCCACTGTCGAAAGGTAATGAGGCTTTTGAAACATGGCTCCCTGGTATTGCTTAGTAGATGACTGCTGTTCAAACTGCTCAAACAAGGGAAAAACATGAACATTTGAACATATTTTTAAGCATAATTTAATGGAGTCAGAAATTAAAATTGGATTAAATATATTTCTCTAATTAACCACGTATACATCTATAATGTTGATAAATTTGTTCATATGATCAAACTCTCACAACTAAAAAATAAAATTGTACTGATATATCATATTTTTTTTCCCCAAAGAGAACTAACCGGAGCTAGCAAATGATGGTTTCTGATCCCTTCAATATATCCAACTCTGGCCATAGATGTAAATGTTCCTGTCAAAAGGGAAGAAATAAAATATTAGCAGTAAAAACGATTGGAGATTCTCATCATTCATATATAAGATCAAGGCAACCAATAGCCGAAGCAAAATAAATGGATGAAAAGGCTTTTATAAAAGGATAATTTTTTTTTTTATTCCAAATAAAAACCAAAAGCAAACCAACTGCGTGTACCTCTGGACAGCTCTTTCGCAATCCAACCTCCAACTCTAGCTAGTCGTGAATTGAACATGGTTTCTGAAGCTCAATAAGCCCTACTTCGTGGAAATTCAAACTAAAAATTGATGAGAAAAAATGGAACTTTAGGAATTTGCTCGATCAGATAGGCAAAGCCGCCGCTAATAAGCCGTAAGAACAAAATATAAAACGGATAGAAATTTGTAAGATCTTGATGGTAATTGAAGAGTGGGAATGGCGTTGACACTAATCTATAAAAAGGGGCTATTCCAATGCTTACACCTTCCCTTTCCCCTCAACTCAGCCCCGCTTGTGTGTTTGTCTCCCTATTCAGAGAGACCAAGAACATATACCAGTTTTTTCGGTTTTCTTGCCTGGCTTAGGGTAGGTTTTTTTAATATTTTTTTGGTAACGTAAAACGTTTTTATATGATTATATATATATATATTAAAAATTTGTTAGCTATTGTCATTTTTATAAAATTAATCTATAATATATTTACAGATTATAGTATTATAATTATTATATTATTGAGTTATTACATTTGAATTTTTGCATTTGCATTAATAACATATCAAATTTTAATTCATAAACTACTCACTAAAATATGTATCATGAGAACCACCAAACTAAAAAATAAAAGATGTATTTTGGTAAGAGAGAATCATCCATTACATCCAAAACATCACCTACCAATAACAATAGTCCAGTGCAACAATAGAAACTCATATGAAGGTGGGGAAATGTTTGAGCACATAGTTAAAAATTTTATGAGTTATTATCAAAATTTAATATAAAAATTATACAAGTTACATTCTTTATATAAAATTTTATAATTTTTTCACAGATAATTATAAATATGTACAAATTTTATGTGTAATAAGTACATAAAAAAATTAAAATTTCATAATTGAAAATTAGATTGAACTTTTTTATTTATATAAAGTTACAACTTTAAATAAAAAATATATTATTTTAAAACTTACAAAAAAAAAATACGTATGAATATGAATTTTCTTAAATTTACATTGAAGTATAGACGCAAAGGTATTATGAAATTGTGCAAAGGAACAATTTCCCATATTATTATGATTATTACAACTTAATACATGCATTATCCGTTTCCTTTTTCTTTCTAAATCTCTCTCTGGATTGGCCAAATTTTTTCTTCGAAAGCATGTTTACTAAAATGTTTTTATACTACACGATCAGAAAATAAATACTATTTTTTTTTTCTATTTCTAATGCAATAACTGAGATTTTTATTAACAGTGAAATATTTTAGTTAGACAAAATATTCAATTTCATCTCTAAATATAGATTACGGCTTGCAAATACATCCCTCAAATATGATGAATCATTATAGTAATTCGTATAATTAAAATCATTGCGTTAAATTAATCCCTTCATAAAATTAGTGTTGAGAAGAAGGATAGAAATCGCCTAGATAGTACGTTAAATATCTTGTAGGTCTGCTAAGTGTCAAGTTGGAAAAATACTTAAGTTTGGAGACTAAAATAACCCTATTTGCTCTAATGGCTGAGTAAAATCTCCAAATTCAATATTGAAAATTACAACTAAAGCCCTGATCCTCTATTGAAGCCGTGCTGAGGTTGAAGCTAGAAGAAATCATAACTAATGTTTGGTTTCTTTTTCTTTTATAATGTGTGGAATTTTTTTATGGCTTTTATTACTTAGAATATTGTTGTTGTGCTGCAATAGATGCTATTTTAACAATGAATAAGTTTTACTATAATGTTAGGAGGGGTTTGCGCTTGTTTCAGCTAGTAATGATAGAAGTCCCTTTGTAAAAGATAGCAAGAGAATTCATGTAAATGGCTTGAATGAGAAAAGACATCCCTTTGATGTTATTATTATGTCTAAAATTTGTGAAAAATAAATACATAAAATAGATACATAGGATTTGAGATGACATGAATCAATGATTAGACATTGCTCTCTTTGAGCTTTAAATTTTAGAAATAGAATATCACATGCTCTTTGGTTCTTGACTAATTTTTAGAATAATCTAAACTTGGAAATTACATGCTTTCTAGTTCTTGACTGATTTTTGCAGGAAGTATGACACATTAGATAACATTAGTATTCCATCATTGGGGCATTTTGAAAACAATCTTGATACTATCTACATCAGGGTGAAGTTGAGGCATGAGACTTTTGTGATGTGGATTACATTATAATACTTATCATTGATGGGCTTTTTAAAGAATATGGCTACACTTTTTATAAGGCATGTGTTTGGTAAACTTAGGGTTTGTGTTAGAGGATAGACTAAACCCACTTAGAAGTGATGATGATTTTAGAATGATAATAAATGCTACAGAACATGTAAGTGAGATTGAGTTTACTTTGAACACACAATTGAAGAGAACACATGACAAATTGAATGAGTTGTTGAAGAACCAGTTGTTACATAATAGAGGGTTGAAGAAGAATTTGTAAGTTCTAAACAAAAAGGAGAGAAAGAACATGGTAATACAAAATAGAGGGTTGAACGTAGAGTTATAGTGATAGAAATGGTGATTACTGAGGGTAAACATGAGGAAGGTGGGGATGAAGAATATGAGAGTGAAGATGATAAAGATGACTACGATAGTACATTGATGCTCTATTTGAACTAAGGCTTGATGAGGATGAAGATGATGATGTTGAGTTTGAATCAAATACTGAATCTGAACCTGTGAGCAATTTTTTTCAAGAAATCCAAAGCTAAAAAAAGAAGAAGAAAGAATAGTAAGAAAGATGGTGTTATGGGTGAGGCCTTTAATGAACTAGTTGTTATTGCAGTTGATGAAGAACCAGAAAACTTTCACTAGGAAATGATAATTATGAGTCTAAAGAATTGATAAATTGTGATGGCTTTTTTAATGATGAAGTCAAGGAAGGTGGTCAAAAATACCCTCAATTCAACATTAAAGTTGAATTTGGTCAAGTGACACTACATTGGGAATAGGCAAGCCTAGATGTATTTAAGGAGGTATGTAAGGAATATAATATTTACCTTGCCATAGTAGTGTCCTTCTCCAAGAATGATAAGGAAAGGTGTAGAGCAAAGTGCACTAACAAACATTGTGATTGTATTGTTTATATTCATGGAGTAATGAGACCAAGAGCTTTTTGATAAAACTTTATCTGTTGACCATACTTGTCCAAGAGAAATGAAGAACAAGTAAGTCAAGAAAAACTTATTGATAAAAAAATTAGTACCAAGGATAAGAACTCACTCTAGTTTAATATGTGTACAAGCATATGAACATGTCAAAAAAGTTTATAAAGTGTTAGTCCCTAATCACAATATTTTTAGAGCTATGATGGAAACAAGGTATGTTGTTAAAGGGTTTGAAAGGGAACAATATACAAGGTTAAGGAACTATTGCAATGAGATACTTAGAAGCAACCTTAACTTACAATGCTACTTGGTTTAGAAAGGTATCCACTAAAGTTTTTTCCTAGGTTTGACAAACTTTATGTGTACTTGAAAGTATGTAAGAAGGGTTTTATTGAAGGATGCTTGCTTCTTATTGGATTAGATGGGTGCCACCTTAAAAGCTATTATGAAGGTCAACTGCTTACTAGTTACTTAAGAGGAAAGGGCCACAAAGTGATTCTTAATGCTCCCCAAGTGGGTTTGAGTGCATTTACTCAATCTTAACCATATTAATTTAGCACATTGAATTATGCAGCTCTAGTGTAGTAGTTTTTAGGGTCAGATGGTTGTCATTTTGTTTTTAGGTTGGTTGTCATGTTATTAAAATTTGTGGAGGGTGTTTCTTATTCATGTATTTTGGATTTATGGCTACTTATATATTTTGAATGCCATTTGTGAGTAACTCTTGAAGTTATGTAATCACGCCATTATAATGCCACATTATGAATTATGTAACATGACATGTTAGCTTTTTCAAACAGTATTCAAGGAATTATTATTATGGTATATCCAGCTCATTTAAAGTACAAATTTTACAGAGTTAAAGACTTATTGATTTAATTATTGAAGTAAACAAGGCATTTTAGTTTCTTTTATTATGTAAGTATGGAATTGCAACATAAACAAGGCATTTTTGCTTCTTGTATCATGTAAACATGGAGTTTTTAATCAACTCATATTTACAAAGTTAAAAAATTATTGATTTAATTGTTTTACTTAATGTAATTCAATTTTTATTGATATTATTATTTTAAAAATTGTTAAAATAAAGTAAAAATATATATAATTGTAAAAATAAATTAAAAAATAAAAAAGTTAATATAAACAAAAATTGCAATGTCCAAATAAGTTTTCTATATAAAAAATAATTAACATAATTACTATTAGTAGAGAAGCTTTTCAAAGAAGCTTTCAAACAAAAGTTCACATATTTCAAGTATGACAATGTGGAAAATTTTAGCCTAATTAAACTCTTTTATTTTGAACCATCAATAAACTGTTGGAGGAAGGATAATGAGAAATGTTAGAGAGTAACTCTTTTCAGAAATATTACTTTAGTTACTTTGCTTGGCTTGATCAAACTAGCTAACATACAAGAGTATTTATAGATACGTGGTACAATGAACATTTTTAATATGCTAGTTAATTAAATATATAAATTGTTGATTTTAACCTTATAAATACTATGAACTAAAATATTAATTGAACCTTCTAGATACATAAATGATCTTGAGACATGAACCTTTATTAAATAGATACTTTCTAGAATATCAAGTTTAATATTCCAACACTCCCTTTTAAACTTGGTATCCTAATAACTTTGATCTATGTGCATAGCCATGTAAAATCTTCATACTTTAGAGCTTGGGTGAAAATATCCATAATTTGATCATTATTCTTCACATAAGTGAGCTCCATTTCCTTCTTCTTGATGTAATATCTGATAAAATGAAATCTTGTATCAATATGCTATGGTAGCAATCTTCTCAAACAAGCCATCATCCATAGCCACATGAATGACATATAAAGCTTTGTGGTATCTTGGCACTAGTGCTAGCAATCACATGAGCAGCAACAAAGACATCTTCATAAGAATTGATGAGTCACATAAAGTAACATTATTTTTGGAGATGACACTAAAGTTCCAATCATGGGAAAAAGAGATATTTTAATTCATATAAAATATGAAAGTTATAATTTTATCTCAAATGTTTATAATGTGCCTTCTTTGAAAACTAATATTTTAAACTTGGGTTAATTGCTTGGGCATGGCTTTGATATACATATGAAGCATGGCTTTCTCATCTTATGATATGAAGCTTATAAGTTAATAGCTCTGATATCATTTTGTTGAAGGAAGGGTAATGTTGACGGTGAAATTCAGTTCGTACGGAAGATCGGAACTTCAGTCAACAGGATGTGAGTTTTAGGAATCAATACCACTTTAGAAGTGTTGAGAAAGGTGAGCCGAGAGGAAGAGAGATGGTGGTTTTTAACGTGGTTTGGCTAAATCTGGACGGCACTGGACCCTACGTCCATGGCAGAGATTTTATTGATATTGAATAATTTACAGGAGTTCTGCTTACAAGATTTTTTTTCTTTCTTCCTCTCCTTCTTTTTGCTAACAATGCAATCCTATTTATAGAGGAAGGAGAAGTTACATGCTTAATTACAAGCTACAGTTGTATCATATCAAATAAATGAGAAAAGACAATGAAAAGATCATATTCCGACTGTAGGCTATGGAAGT
>JANHAO010000465.1:0-41664 GCA_026873985.1 Saraca asoca | reverse complement strand
AAAAATAGCAAAATGATACATTAGAAATCATCACTATTAGCCATGAAAGAATTAATACTTTAGTGATTAGCACATAGATCTAGAATGAAAACTACCTGATCGAAACCTATTTAAATTTCGAGTGACCATGTATTAACTAATCCAAATTACAATTTACTATTAAGAGCAATAAAATAAAATAAGTACGAAGAAATAGATGAAGCAATATGCTGATTTTGTCTCATTCCTACATTTTCTTAGTAAACAAATGGAGGAATTCGACATCAAAAAATCGAAAAGAGAAGGAAAGGCCATACCTCAGAAGGAGCTATGGCCAAGTTTCAGATCTCTCCCAGGTATGGTGTGGCATTCCGATATCGAGTTGGAATCATATTCACACGGGTAAGCTAAGGATATCGAAGGGAATAGAGTGAATGGGTGAGAAAAGGGGAAGGGGGGAGAAAAGGGGAAGGGGACGATGATATAGATTTTTAGAGAATTCCAACGGACATTCCAATGAAAATGTCCATTGGAAATCGAAAAAATGCAAGTCAATTACCGTTTAATAAAATAGTGCGTTTCAAATTTTTTATTCCAACGGAACAATCCGTTGGAATGTCCGTTGGAAATACATTTTTTTTTGAAAAAAAAAATTTAAAAACGAAGCGTTTTGGTTTTTGGCCATTCCAATAGACATGTCCATTGGAAGGTTTTCTCCAACAGAATTTCATACGGACTGTTCCAACTGAACGGCCACCCGTTGGAATATCCGTTGAAATATTCCAACGGATTCTAATTCGTTGGAATATTCTATTGAAAAATCCTATTTTTCTGGTAGTGAAAGTCCTTGAAATATAATTCTATATAAATTAATTACAATTGGGGTTGTAATTATAAGATGATCTATACAAATAATTATATTTCTATATATCTTTGGTTGTTGAACTACTAAGAAAACATAATATCAATAATTCATGAACAAACTAGCATATGTTATCTCACATTCTTCTAGAAAAATGCAATGATCTTATATGTTGTAGATATGCTGATATTTGGATGAGACAAATGTGTATATGTTATGGAACATATGACAAGATTGACCCATCATGAAAAACCATATGGAATGTTACCGTGTATTAATGGATTTCTCATGTGAAAGATAGTATAAGTGATCCTTAGACTTGAGATTCACATAGTATCTTATGTATGAAATTGTATACATTAATTTTATTCTAGGTTTGCATTTTTAAAAGTAGAGACAAATAATTTTAGGTGCACTACGAAGCATATGAAGGTAGTGATTGATCAAGAAAGAATTCATCCTCTTCAATAACAAAAAAAGATATTCAAAAGATATATTGACACTGCTATGATTAAAATCATAGGCCTATGTATTGATTCATACATAAAAGGAGTTTTATGTATAATTAATTATGAGATAGCACATAGTTAAATATGCACCTATAATTAGATGTTCAAATTAAGTTAATTTGAATCATACCCTAAGTCCAATTTGAATATTAAGAGATAAAAGGACTGAATTACACACTAGCACCTTATCATGAAAGGCTTTGATTTCCACAATTCTATTCCTAGCATTTGGATGATCATGATGCTTTGGTAGAAGTTAATCATGATCTATGAATATGTTAAACAATTAGGGAAATTGTATTTGAAATAAAAAGAGTTTTAATTCAATTAAGGTTATATAAGCTAGTAAATAAATTCATTACTAATACACATGGAAACCTAATGTGTCACACAATAAAATATCTTTGATCCAAAGTCAAAGGAAAAGTTAGAATACAAAATGTTTTGAATTCAAGAGTTGAATTAGTGAACATCTTGTAAATGGAAAATGATTGCTTAAATGTTATAATATGATTAGAAGTGTTAATTAATCAATAATTTAATAACTCTAATAGAGATTATAATTATTAAATAGTAGAAAACTTTGATATTGGAATGTTGTTAGAACATTTATATGAACTCAGGAGGAGATCATAAGTGGAGGAATGCTTCCTCACTTAGAAAGTTGTTTTGATTAATGAATTAAAACAATTTGATAATGATTACATAAGACAGTTTATAAGTTTGGACTTATAAAAATGTTTGGGCTTATTGTACACAAAAGAGGGCATATGAGATTAATGAGTTTGGACTCATTATGACCTAACTAAGGAGTATCGACTCCTTGGGCCAAAAGGGCTGCAAGTGATGAGTAAACGACACAAGTAAGGGAAAATCTTAGTTTTTGTGCCACTTATACTTACTCTTCACTCTTATTTATGCTCCAATCTCTTTTTTTTTAAAAGAGAAGAGAAGTCAACTTTTTAACATGCTAATGCAACTCTAACACATATATTATGCGCCCAACTCTCTCTATATGAGCTCGCTTCTCATTTCCTATTTGCATTCAAATACCAACCTTGGCCGAATGAATTCATGATTCCTTGGAATTGATTTTCTTACTTTACCTGTTACATGAGCATTGGTGGAAGCTTTGAATCAAATTGGTTCATGTGGATTAGCATTTGTATTGGAGATCAAATATGAATGAATTATCAGAAGACAATTCGGGGAATTGCTTGGAGATCATATTCAGATTTAGAGACCGAGGATTCCAAGAACAATTCTTGAAAAAATATAAATTAAATCTTTACCTTAAAATTATTTGAATTAGACCATGCTTTATGAATTTATTTGTAAAAGAATGATTTAGGTTTAGAAAAAATTTTAAAATTTTACTACACATATTTGATGCTTTTGATTAGTATATTTGACACTTTTGATCTATTTTTTCCAATAGAGTGAACTTGTTATCTGTGCTTGAAAATAGTATAATTTTTTAAGGTTATAAAAATAATTAATATTAAATTCTCTTATTAATTAATTGAAAAGTTATTTAAAAATAATAAAAATCATATTAGAAGAGATTATTGAAAAAATTAATGACATTAAAAAAAATTATATAATGACCATTGATGATAAATCCTAAACCTTAGTGGTTAATTGGGATTAGTCTAGTACAATATTCTAATAAACCTACATTGTTGACAATGACATAAATCTAATGAAGGAATTTTCATGTTTATTATAAGAATAATTCTTTTCTTACATCCAAAAATAAATATGGAATATTAAATCCTCTAATAAAGTGCCATATTGAAATGTAATTTATTTGTAAGAAGATGCACAAATGGAAGTGAAAAATAGGATGTGAAAATAATAAAACTAAGTTTTAGTAATTGTAAGGGAATAAATTTTGTTGCAACTTCAACTATGAATGACCAAAATAATATGAAAAAGGTACATAAGTAGATTATCTAATATTTTGTAATAAATTTTCTTAAGATGGTGTTAGATTCTGACCCCTTATTTTATAAAATAAAAATATATTTTTCTATTCTATGTTTTCTTTTTATTTAAATTTGAATATTGATTAATTAAAGATTGTAGTCAAGTTAAATATATCCCATTAATTAAATATTTGTTAGAATTTAGTTATATGTTTAGCATCCTACATTGCAAGAAAAAAATCTATTGCTTCTGGAGCAAAATAAGCCAAAAAAAGAAAAAAAAGAAAAATCTTGATAATCCACGACCTCAGGCCCAAAATAATTTAAATTTCATTAAATTCAAATATTTGGTCCAATCTACCCTAATTTATCTATTTTAAAATAAGTTATTTTGGTTCTAATATTCTAATTATGACTTTCTTGTTAAATTTTGATTTTCAACTGACAAAATTCTTTTAAAGAATGAAAGAGAGATACTTTAATTTTGATTTGTTTAGAGTTTTCTTATTGGAAAGTTAAATTGAGAAGCACAGAAGCAAAAAGTGATATGACTACGCTATAACTATTTTATTTCACTCTTAGAATATGCTATTTTATTTCTGATGCTATTAACTTTTCAGCGTGTAACTCATTTTAGCAAACCTTAAACAGGCATCCCTCCAGGTTTGGATTGAGAAAGTGCAGCAGCTCATTCATGACTGGAGAAGTGTTTTAAATTCAAAAGACAAAGTGGAGAAAAAAAATAAAACTTTCAAGTTATATCAAATTTTCCCTCCAAATTTGAAGACGGCCTCCAATATTCAAAATCAATGCCTTGCCATGAAAGGGCTTCAGGACTTCATTGTAGGGTTGCTAGAGAGAAATGCAAAAAGTACCATATTGCTCATAGTGCTCCAAAAGTTCCCTTTGTTCATTGTTCTTGTGCTTACAATTGCATATATATACACACTTAAGACTAATCTCTGATTTGTAATCTCCTTTATGTGAACTTGTTATTAAGAGATATTTCCTTTGTTTTTTTCTAGCTAAAGATTGAAAGAAAGAGGGATCCTTTCTTGATAAAATCATGATATCTAAGTAAGAATTTTAGTGAGAAAGCAAAACTTGATTCTTGTGAAAAAAAAAAGTATTAAATTATAAAAGGGATTGTGTGGAATAAAGGTTGTATTTCTTCAATAACTAGTAAAATACCTCAAGTGACTCTTGAAAGTTTGAGAAAAATGGAGTAGAATTAAAGATATATTTCTCTTAAATAATCGAATCTCTATAAAATTTGATTGGGTCTCTATCGTTTTCGCTCTTATTTACTGCACAGATATATATTTGAACTTGTGCTGAATTATTTTAAACTTGAACTATTATCTTGAGAAAAGGCTTCTGCTTGCTATTTTCGAGTTTGCCTGCTGTTTTGGAAACTACTTGCTCTTTCAAATTGTTAATTTATTGGAAAAAGCTTTAAGCGATCAAAATAATTTGCTAAATCTGTAAAAATGCCAATTCACTGTCTCAGCCTATAAATTCTATCATTGCTAACTTATCATTTATAATTGTAACTAAACAATAAAGAAACAGCAGAGACAAATAAAAAATGAAGGAACCTGTATAAAGTTGATATTGCTAACTTATCATTTGTGGACGAATTCCTCTTCAACTAACCTGTGCACATGACTATCAAATTAAGAGGAAAATAAAACAGAGTCAAACTTGACTTGACTTCTTAGACCAATACACGGTGATCCAATCTCTTGCATATTTGAAAATACTACATGCCAATCTCAGATTGAAGTAACCTCTTACATCTAAAACATAAATACTTAAATGAAAGGTTCATTGCTTAAGAAACAACTTAAGAAAACTGCCAGGATTATTACAAAGAATACTACTATGGACTTTTGTCAACATAGCTTAAGAACTTCACATCTATGCCAGTAATACTACATGGACCCAATAGATTTACAGTGAAAGATAATCTAAAAGCACATACGATCTAGCTCCAAATGCAACGTCTCTTCTGTATTAGCTAACGAACTATGTTCATTAGCAACTATGTTCAATTGGAAGTCTCTGTGTAAATTTTAATAGTCCGAAGTGTTGTATTCAATCGCAGACCAAATCTGTTAGTCAAATGCCATTACAAAGATTAAGTCATGAACATTAAACAAATCACTCTAAAAAATTGAAATAAAACCAAGGTAGATTCATATTTAAAGGAGCTAATGTAGGCCTGCTCATATCTTTCCGCAATCACCTTTTTGTTACCAACTCCGTAAAAATTGATGCATCCTTAAAAATTGTTATGTAAAAGATCAATAATAAGGCACCCGGTGCTCTAAGGCTCAGATTGTTTAGATGAATAATAAAGTTGTAAAAAGTTTGACTGTGTAAGATTTCAACTTAATATTCTTAATTAGTCTGTAATCCCACTTCTAATTTGATTTTCTTATTCGCTTTTAAAATCTGTTAAAGACTACTTCTACATTTTAGGAGAAGGGTTTTTTTTACTTCCAATCAATTTAACATGTCCATATGCTCACTGACTGATAATACTATTATTTATTATTTTATTTTATTTTTTCAGATTTACCAACCCATGCATTTCTAGCTATGGCAATAGTCCCTTAACATTGCAAACATCTATGATGAATCCTATCTTTAGTTGAAAGGGAAAAGTATTTGGCTAACCTATAGCGAAGATACTAACTGTGCCCATGAATTTTGCAGTCTTATTGATTACTTGACTCTAGTATTCCTAACAGTAGATATATAGTAATTGTTCCTACAACTATAACAGTGAGGGATAAGTTTAACCACCGAATAAGTGAGTGAAAACTTCTTGTAGTGCATTCACACACAAGATGCATATACTCATACCTATCTCTCTCTCTCTCTCTCTCTCTCTCTCTATATATATATATATATATGACATCTCATACTTTATAGAGAACTGTGATTATCCATAAATTATATAAAATGTATACTTTTATCACCATTAAAATTATTTATTAGAAAAACAAAATGAAGTTATCAGACTATCATACACCAAATCATACAATCAACATTCATAGCAATATAGGTTACTTTCATGTCATGATTCACTAAATCTAAACAAATATATTGTATTCAAAGTAAAAGCTGTAAGTAAAAGATCACTTGACCATCCAAGTTACACAAATATGCAAATGTATGGTGTGATATACATCTAATGTAGTTCTTTTTTGTACCTCCCATCCGCCCTTATCCCCTTCTCTACTTCAACCTTATTCCTCCATTTTATATATGAACCACTCACTAAAATGATCCCAAACCAATAAACTGCATCATGGGCTGGTACACATGATTTTTATATCTTATGCTTTTCCCATGATCAATGAATGAAAAGAAATTACATATGCAATGCATGTTTGCTTTATTATTTCACAACAATCTCGTCCCATAGGGTCATCTTACAATATACTTGTCCTTTTTGTACCTTTATACAATAGACTTGTCCTTTCAGATCTTTTCATTACAAATCAATTCCACATAAAGAAATAAATTATCATCATTATCATATCACATTTATATACAATAATCATCAATAATTAATTATATCATATATTCTTTAGTCAATCTCACAACCATTCTATATAGATATATAGTCAAGCATATAAATTCACATTTTCCATCACATATATAATGCCATAGCAATAAAAATAAAATAGCATGGATGAAAGAACCATGAGCAAATGTAATTTGGCTGGTCAAAATATTTTGTTTGTACCCTAGTCAGTTTCAATCCAAACTTCTCCAATCAACAAAGCTATCTACATTAGTCCTATTTATGTCCAGTCATCCATCATAATTCATAAAGTTTCAGTCCACAACGAAAGTCTGTGTCAAGAGTTCATAATAAAGACCCATAGCAAAGTTTCATGCAAAGGCACATATCAAGGGTCCAATGCATAGATCCATAACAAGGTTTTAAATTATTATTATTATTAAAATTATTTTTCGGTTGTTGTTACTCGTTCCTCACAATTAACACACTACAAGCATGATTATGTATACACACACACACACACACACACACAAACACCACTCCCAAGTTTTAATTTTAGACGTTTTAAGGACCCCAAACTTCCTCCATGCTCCAATCTTTCTGATCCCTTGGAACATATAATTTATCCACAATTTCATGAGTAATTTTATAAAATGTTATTATTATTATTATTATTATTATTATTTTAGAAATCAACCATAGTCATCGCATACTACCATAGAAGGGTTTCAAATGATCATTAAATTGTTGTAGTTTATTTTGTTGTAAATTAAACTTTAAAATTGGGTACCCAGTTCCAAAAAGAATATTTATCCATGTCAATTTTCCACTTAGCACCATAGTCACTCTCACCCACACGCTAATCTCCCACATCAATTTCCACCGGTGACCACTTGCTTTAATCTTCAAATAGGCTAACCCACCCGTCACAATATCACACCCGACAGCCACCCCTTTCACCTCACTTCACTCAATCACGTACACCCACGCACCTTAAAAGTTGTATCCGGCTTTTTTCCTCTTCTTCCTATTACATGAAAGAAAAAATATATGGTATTACTAAAATATATAAAATATATAAGTATTTTTTATAATCCATATGCTATAAAATATATAAATATTTCTCATAGTCCATATCCTATAATTCCAGCTCAGTCAGAGCTTCGGACCACCATCGTTGGACGAGTTCCAGCCACCACCTTTGCAAGTTATGGCGAGGCGGCGGCTGATCAGAAGACTTCTAAATGTGGACGTATACTATTAGACTTCCGGTGGTATTATTAATAGGGCTGATATGCTAATTGTTATATATTAATTTATAGATAGCTATGATCCATTTAACTTAATTTTTATTTAAAACTTAAATTAAATATTTTTTAAATAAAAATATTATATTAAATTAAATAATAATAAAAATAAAATTAGAATTTTTAAAATCCTAATATAGTTATATATGTTGATAAATCTAATAATTATGACCTATATGTATTTACCCATTTATATCCATTTTTATTATAATTATAAATTATATTAGCTTTTAGATGACTGTGAGTTAGATCATTGTAATGCCATTAAATCGAAGTCATATTAGATCAATTCATTGGTAATCGTTTATCCATTTATATTTATTTTTAACATTTTAATATGATACAACATATTTATCATTTTTTCTAGAATAAAAAGAATGGTATATTTAGCATTTTGATCTTTGTAAAAATATTTGCAATTGAAAATTTTCCTTAGAGTTAATTAATATTTATTTATATAATATATTCAATTTGAGTTTTTTCTATTTAAATATTAGTGATCAAATGCTTGTTTTAGTAAGTTTTCAAGTTTTTTTTTTTAAGAAATCCTTATTTCAGATAAGGTGTACTTTTTTTTTTTATAATTTTAATTGTTTCAAAATTTAAAAAAAATGGTAATTTTATATCATATTTATTCAATTTTCATTTTTATACATGTTATATATATAATATGTAGAAAAACTTTTAGGTAAAAAAATGAAAAATATGACAATATAAATTATTTTATTTTTAGTTTATTAATCCTTTCTTCAATTTTGTTGTGTATATAAACTACTTTTAAATTATAATTTAAAATTTTAAAAGTAAAAAATTATTTTTTAATGATAGAGTTAAAATATAATTTAGAATTTAATACTAAAAATTATTTTTTTAATGATGGAGTTAAAATATAATTTATAATTTTAACAATAATTTTTTTAATGCTGATAGTAAAATATAATTATAATGGTAGGAAAAATAATGAGAATAAAATAATATAAAAACAATCATTGTTAAATGAATAAATGGATGAATTATGTGTGATCCTTTATGTATAGGTTATGGGTCAATTTATGATCTATATAAAATTTTAATTGAGACATAAATGGATAAATGGGTTATTATTAATCCAATGTTTTAAAAATCAGATTAGATAATTAACCGAAAAAGTCATTGGGTCATGGGTTGATTGGTTGAACCGACTAAACCAATGGTCCAACCGAATGATGGCATAAATATAGATTTATATAAGTTTGTTAAAAAAATTAAATAATAAGTAACTTATACTGTAAATATGAGCTCATATTTCATATAAAAATAAAAATAGAATAAATTAAGCAAATTAATGAGTTTTTAATCAATTAAGTGTTAAATTTATTCTTTTTTTTTGGTTATTTTTTGGTTACATATAAGTTTATTGGACCAATTTATCTAAAAATAAAATAAAAAATTTTGACTTATTTTTGAAAATCGAACCTGTTTTCTAATTTTCCCTATTTTTGCTAGTTCAAATTGGTTCGACCGTAAAAACAATTTTTTGGATCGACTTGAATAAAAAAACATAATGGTTAACGGTTGTTGATGTCGGATTTTGTTTTGGTTCCAAACTCCAGTCAACGGGGGGATTTTTCGGGATCTCTAACCTTTATTCGGTTCAAGTGCGACTAAATAGCAAAATAAACAGAGAAAAAGAGAAGAACAGAGAAGGAGGCACAAGATTTAACGTGGTTCGGCCAAATCTGAGTATCGCCAGATCTTACATCCATGGTAGCGTGTTATTGTAATGGTGTTACAACATTTAGAGTTTCTGCCTGTGCTCTGGGGATCCTCTCTTTTTATAGAAGGCTCCTCCCTCATATTTATAGAGGAGAGAAGGATACAATAGTAATTACGTATGCAGTAAGTATGTTATATCAACATTTATTGTACAAGACAGAATATACAGATTAAATCTCCTTTTTCGGCTACTACAGATTATCTTTTACAGGTAGGCCCCATTTGTCCGTTGGGATAGAGTATGACTTAATCTTCTATTTGGCGAGTTCTCAAGTCACTAGTCACACTTTATTGCCCAGGTCGTTTAGTTTATAGGCGTGTTCGTTCTTCAGAATAGAGAAGTCGAGCTCGCTCCCTCGCGCATGAGCTCAAGTTGGTGAGGTCGCTTCGTGATGCGACCTAATGATGAGGTAATCTGAACGCTCTTTGAGCTGGTCCCTTTGCCACTCTTGAATTGTTCGCAGGTCAAACCGATTTTCACATATAACATAAGCCCCCTAACTCTGAGCTTGCTTTGCAGGTTGGGAGTTAAAACTCTTCAATTTTTGATCAGTTAAAGTCTTTTTTCCGAGACTATTATCTCGACTGCACTAGGCCATGTCTCTTGTGGCACTTGTTTGGCAGTTATTACTAAGTCAAATTTAACCTTTTCCGAAGCCATAAATGTTGGTAGTTAGTTGAATGAGTCTGGATCCTTCGATGGAGCCAGCCCTAGCTCTATATAAGGGAAAGGCAATCCCTTCGATTTTTACACTGAGCGAACCATGGAGTTTCCTTGTAAACCCCCATCCTGGCTCTTTTAGATTAGCTTCCTTCATGAATCAAAACAGGAGTTGGTGGCTGGAGAAATGAAAAACTGCAGCACTACTACTAAGGATGCATTGGAAGCGAAAATTTGAGGACCTTGGTGGCGTTTGGGCTCTAATAATCTAGGGTGCGGCCCTTTGTGGCTGGTCCCTCTTCTTAGTCATAGGTTTTCCCTTTTGTATTTCAATTGGCTCACATTCAGAGCTTTTTGATGTATATCTACCTCGTTGAGGTCTTTTAATGAATGAAATTTCTTTTTTGTGATCCCTTTTTATTGTTCTTATTTCTTATGTACATATTGCTTGAATGATCTGAGTGATCTGCACATGCCTGAAAAATTGCACGAGAGCTGCGAACACTTGGTCACAAGTGAGCTGCGAATTAGAGCGGTCTCACTTCTTGGCCGATCTCATGACTAGTTAGGCAAATGACTCTGCATGAGAGCTGTGGATAATTGGTTGCATGTTAGCTGCGAAACAAAACAATTCCATTACTTTAGGCAAATAATCAATTTGTCAATTCCCTATGCTTCAACGGGCACAAAGCGTCACTAGTGCTAAGTGTTAAGAGTTCCTTTGTACCTCAGTGAGCACGTATCTTCGCTGGTTGAATGAGTTTATTTTGAGTGTCTCCATGCTTTAATAAGCCTGTAGCTACATTGGTTAAGTGAGTTTATTTTGAGCATCTCCATGCCTCAATGAGTCCGCAGCTACGCTGGTTAAGTGAGTTTATTTTGAGCATCTCCACGCCTTAGCGAGCCTGTAGCTACGTTGGTTAAGCGAGTTTATTTTGAGTTTCTCTACACCTCAGTGAGTCAGTAGCTACGCTGGTTAAGTGAGTTTATTTTGAGTGTCTCTACACCTCAGCGAGCCTACAGCTATGCTGGTTAAGCGAGTTTATTTTGAGCATCTCCACACCTCAGTGAGCCCGCAGCTATGCTGGTTAAGCAATCATCAATTCTTCTCCGAAATGAGCTCCGAGGGCCTCAACTGGACTAAATGTCACAGTTGGTATTGAGCTTCTCATGAGAATTGGTGGGAGTTGGCCACATGTAAGTTGCGGATACTGCAAATACTTAAGAGCAACAAAGGTAAGGTAGGGAGATAGAGATAATGGCATCAGGTCGATAAGCATTATACCTTCAACAAAGCAAAAGGATAATATTTACATTCATTTTGAAATTTGGAATACATCATCAATGTATGATTCAGACGGAGCCCTCCGACCTTTGGTCAGTATGTTGCTGAGAAGGTTGAGGTTGCTGCTTTGTGGTTTGCATCACGTACTCCCTTAGATGTCCCATTCTAATCAGGTCTTCAATTGCCTCCCTGAAAGCCCGACAATTTGAAGTACCATGATTGGCCTCGTTGTGGTAGGCACAAAATTCTTCACAGTTTTTTTTTGCCTGAAAGGAATCCTAGAAGGTAGGGGTAAGCCAAAATCTTCTCTATCTCTCTTTGTCATGAAAATTCTATCTTATGAGTCTAATAGGATGCTATACTACTCAACACAATCGAAGTGTTGAGCTTGCCTGAGCTTGCTCACCTTTGAACCTTTTGGACTTCTTTGCTGTCCACTTGGCGGAGTGATCATCATGATCCACATCGCTTCTCTTCTTGCCGCGAGAGGAGCTAGCTTTTTCATCCTTCTTGTCAGACCTTTCTGAGCCAAAGGTCTCTTTCCACATGATTTGCTTCGTAGCTCGCTCATAGAACTCGATGAGGTCCTTGATTAGGGACTTGTACAGACTTTTATACAACTTTCCATCTTTGCAGAGTCTCGTGAAGATGGTGGTCGGCGTGGTTTCTTCAGATGGATTTTCCACTGAATTTGCCTCAAGCCTGAATCTAGTAACATATCTTTTAACGACTCATGCTTGTGCTGAAAGACCATAGCCAGGTGGCAAGGAGGCACCAGTTGTTTCTTCAACACTTGATACTGGCTAATGAACTTTTGTTGGTAGTCTTCCCAACTGCTAATTGAACAAGTTGGGAGGCTTCTAAACCAAGCCCAAGGTACACCTCCCAATATGGCCAGAAACACTCAACACTTAACCAATGGGTTCGTCGTTTGTAAATCCATTTGAACATTGAATGAGTCCAGATGATCATAGGAGTTAGAATCCCCATTATACAATGGGATCGTGGGGACCTTGAACTTGAGAGGGAGAGTTCGAGCCTCAATCTCCTCAGAGAGTGGCATTCATTCCTCATAGTGAGCTCAATCACTTGGGGCTCAAAGGTGTTCCTCCAATTAAATTATCTTCTAGAACAACTCCCTGACAAACGAATCTTGTCCCCTAGAGTGTTGGTTAGGCGGTCGTTGGATCCTTTGTTCTTCATCATTGTGGGAGTTGCTACCTGGGATTTGCTCTCATGAGCAATGAGTTGGAGTATTACCTTTATTGGGATCATCTAGATGTTGAGTTTGCTACTGTTGGAAAACATTCATAGGTGTTGGGGCTTTAGCCTGTCTTTACACATCTTGTGCTAGCAACATGACTGCCCTAGTCAATTCTCCTATCATATGTTCAAGCTTCTCCTGGCGTTAAAGCCAGGTTTGAACTCTATCAGTGCCATTAACAGTGGCGGCTAGTGGGACACAGCTGGCTGGAGGGACACCAGTGGTTATGCCAATGACTGGAGCCATGGAAGAATCTGTTGTTGAGACATGACTATTTGGTGGATGAGGCTATGCATTTAAGGCTCTAATGGCTCTTCCCTTGGCCATTGTAGCAAGAAATGAACTAGAATAGGTGAGATCCCCATAGACAGTGCCACAATGTTGATGTTGGATTTTGGTTTGATTCCAAACTCTAGTCAACGGGGGGATTCTTCGGGATCTCTGACCTTTATCTGGTTCAAGTGCAACTAAATAGTAAAATAAATAGAGAAGAAGGGAAGAACAGAGAAGGAGGCACAAGATTTAATGTGGTTTAGAAAAATTCAGGTATCACTAGATCTTACATCCACAATAGCATGTTATTGTGATGGTGTTACAACACTTAGAGTTTTTGCCTATGCTCTGGGGATCCTATCTTTTTATAGAAGGCTCCTCTCTTATATTTATAAAAGAAAGGAGGATACAATAGTAATTATATATGCAGTAAGTATGTTACATAAACATTTATTGTATAAGACAAAATATACGGATTAAATCTCCTTTTTCAGCTACTGCAGATTATCTTTTGCAGGCAGGCCCCATTTGTCCACTGGGGCAAAGTATAACTTAGTCCTTTATCTGGCGAGCTCTTAGGTCGCTGGTCACACTTTATTGGCCAGGTCGTTCAGTCTATAGGCATGTTCGTTCTTTGGAATGGAGAGGTCGAGCTTGCTCCCTCTTGCATGAGCTCAAGTTGGTGAGATCGCTTCGTGATACAACCTGACAATGAGGCAATTTGGACGCTCTTTGAGCTGGTCCCTTTGTTGCTCTTGAACTACTCGCAAGTCGAACCAATTTTCACATATAATAGCGATCGAATCGATCAGACTGTCTAATTTGATTTTCAAAATTATGATTAATTCATTTATCAATGGCTCTATCTATACAACCTATCTATTTCCCACGTCTAATTATTAACAGTTTAACAGTGTATGTCTGCGAAAGTCTTCAACAATTTGGATGGACAACACGATAAGATTGTGAAATCTTTTGAAGTTAACAAAAGATTGAGGAAGACGAAAACTCTGGGTATTTGGGAATGAAAGCTTGAAGAAACAAAAATAAATAATTAATAGTTTTAAAAGAATTGTGTAAATGAATTAAAAGAGAAACTTTAAAATTTTGAAGACTTTGAAGGCCAACAAAAATTTAAAAACTTATTATACTATAAAAAAATTACGAAGAAGATAATGTTGGCTTCAAAATAAAAAAAAAAATAAAAAATCTAGAGTTACTATAAACAAACAAAGGATGTTTTAGCACGTATATCACACAATTCTTATTTATGTGCTTTTGTGCTTTCTTCTAACAAAAAAGTCTCCAAAATATTTAACTATTTTATCTAGTTACACAGCTCCTACCATAATATTTTAACCTCATACCAAAATATTGTTCTTAATCTTTTATCTTATTTTATGTTAAACCTAAATTTTAATATAATATTAAAATAGCTTACGATTTATATCAAACAATATCAATTCTCAAAGAGAATTTATAAAAAATTAATTTAATTTAAGAGGTTCCCAAAAATATAATTAGATTCATCATAAATCTTCTATAATATTTTTGTTATTATTACTAACATACCCTAAAATAGTCTATAGTCTCCAATCAATCAACCAGGACTAGTTGAGGGAGTGGTTACAACAAGCAATCTTAAACTTGGATTGATTGACCTATTACATTTGGTCGATCAGCTTATTCATTGAATTTGGCTAAAGAGTTTAGTGAATTAATTGCCTAACCAACACATGAAAAAAAAGTGTGACCTAAGCATGCATGAACAATGCAATTACAACAATTGCATAACGGGAATCTTGCTAACGTTACCAATACAATAAAGACATATGGACGCATTTCATTCATCCAAAAGCAAGTTGATTGGCATGTTTGACACCTCTATATACTAAGAGATATTTCTTCTTTAGATCATCTTCATTACATTATTAAAACTTTGCTCAAACACTAACTGATTGTTAAAGCATGTCCATTGGACCACTTCCTTCATGTTCTACTGATTTTGCTATGTTTGCAAGTCGCTTCTTAGCCCTTCCTTGCTTCACCAGTTAGCTTCAATGAATAGAGAGTTTCATTTGGCACCATTTGTGATTTTTCTAGCCACCTCATGTCTCATCCTTCTCACATGCAGTCCTCTCATGCTTTGCCGCCATCACAAAAGAGTTAGAGATGATTAACACCGAGATTGGATGGTAAAGGAGGCTCATCAAATCAATACTGAGCTTGAGGGTGATGCACTTGCCATTTGCGAGAGGAGTTGGAAGCTCTCTGGCCTACTCAAGCCTAGCTCACTTTGCCTTTGATGCCCCTAGCCTTCAAGCCCTATTATGATGGAGGTTAACCCAGTCGTTTATGCACTTTACCCTTATTTAACCTAACCTCATTGCTTTTTTGAACCTCAATAGCTTCAACCACACCCAAAACTACCTCTACAAGTGCCACCCTCTATTCCCACCATTTCTACGCTAGTGGTTACTTTTGTTTACCTATTTTCAAACCCCTATCTCTTCCTCCTACAAACCTCTTAAGTCTAAACTCCTATTGGTCCACTCGTTCCCAATGTCTCCATTACTCCATCACAAATGATCGATATCTGTCGCCATGTGCAGCATATTCCCCACACACATGAGCCTTACAACCCACTTAATCTAACTATGGACCTAACCCAAGCCTCCAGGCAACTATCATCTTGCAAGAAGGAGAACCACCCATTTTTAGTGGCTGTGATGGTTACTCCTTTACTTGCTCATTTAAAGCTATTAACTTATATCAACCTACATAATGGTGCGTTGGATATGCAAGAACATTTAAAAGCATTCCAAGCTTTGATGTTGCTATCAAGTGTACCAGATGCCATAATGTATCGAGCTTTCTCTACGTCACCCTTAAGAAAGCCAGTCTACGATGGTTTATTACTTTGCCTTGACAATCGATCGATAGTTTTTGCCAATTGGCCACCACATTTTCCATACACTTTGCAACCAGTAAGGTACCCAGGAAAACATCGGCCACCTTGGTTAACTTCTGGCAGAGACATTGCAAGTCCCTTAAAGAGTATCTTACTCACTTTAATGCTCTAACATTGGAAATGTGTGACTTTAACGAAGGTATGGTAATGCACTAGATTAGCTCAGGCCTTCACTCTGGTCATTTCTCTTTCTCATTGGCCATGTGCCCCACTATCTCTCTCTCATAACTTTTAGTTAGATTTAAAAAGGACATTAAAAGTTGAAGAGGTTGAGTTCACTTGATGGTAGATTGGGTGCACACAATCCTATGTTACGTCTTCTAGAGATAGAGCTCTTAGGCGAGAAAAAGGACCTCCTCAGAGGAGATTTAACTAGTATGAATTATTGAATGCACTGGTAAGCCATATAATGCAGGATGTCAAGGCCATCAAACTGATGAAATTTCCCTTACAAAAGTGTTGATAAATCAAATTTTGCAAGTTTCACTAAGATTATGGACATCACATAGATGAGTGTCTTACCTTGAAAGATGAGATAGAGGTGCTTATAAGAGAAGGGCATCTTTCAAAATACAAAAAATTCTACATGGGAGATGGGAAAAAAGAGAACAGAGAAAGGGATTGCTCCTTATGGCTCGATCAATTGGTATGTAAGTAGGGTGGAGCAACCTCTCCTATCTTGGGGATATTTGAAACCATTGCTAGAGGTTTTACCTAGCGAGAAGTTTCCAAAAATGCTAGAAAAGGCACCTTAGAGTAGTGATGGCAGTAGAAGGGAAGAAAAGAAGAGAGCAGTATGAGTCAATTTGCTTTATAAAGTAGGATTTTAGGGACATCGATAGGGATCATGATGATCTGATGGTTATTTCAACCTTGTTGCAT
Organism: Saraca asoca; assembly: GCA_026873985.1. Classification (NCBI taxonomy): domain Eukaryota; kingdom Viridiplantae; phylum Streptophyta; class Magnoliopsida; order Fabales; family Fabaceae; genus Saraca; species Saraca asoca. The sequence goes on along the minus strand of JANHAO010000465.1, from coordinate 24,450 downwards.
AATTTCATCAGCAAAAGAATTCTTATTGACTAGGGAAATTCTGCTGATATTTTGTATTCACATGCCACTAATGCCTTAAATATCCCTAAAAGCATATGTAAACCTTACAGAGGTGTAGGCAAGTTTAGGTGGAAGGGATGGTGACTCTAAGGCTAACCTTGGGAACTTGGCCATTGACAAAAAATTTAGATGTCACCTTCTTTGTAGTGGCCACCCCTAATAGTGCATACAATGCTATTTTAAGGTACCCATTTCTGAATCAAGCTAGGGCTATTGTCTCCATTCCCCATTTATTGATGAAGTTTCCAATGATTGGAGCAATTAGTGAAGTGTGGGCCAATTAGGAGGTCACCCGGAGATGTTATATGACAAGTTTAGCTAAGATCCAATAAGGCATTAGTGAAACAAACCAGTAATCATAAATGAAAAAGGTAGTGAGTGTCAAATGGTAGACTCAATATTGATGTTTGGCATGATAATCCTTGCTGATCAGAGCCAGGATTGAATATAGAAGAAGTGCAGATTTTTGGAGAAGACAATGAAAGAATAATCAAAATTAGGGCAGAATTGTGAGAAGTAAACTAGGACCAATTAGTGAAGCTCTGACAAAGTTATGTCAAATTATTTTCATAGACACACATTGATATACAGGGGATTGACCTAGAAGTAACTTGCCATATATTGTCAATTGACCCAAGTATGAAGCCTATGCAATAGAAGAAGAGGAACCATGGCCTTGAGCAATAGAAAGTGATAAGTGAAGAATCGGAGAAATTGCTAAACATGAGATTCATTAGGGAAGTCTCACACACCACATAGTTGGCAAATGTGGTTATAATAACAAAGGCCATGAGAGGATGGAGGATGAGTGTGGATTTCATAGGCCTTAATAAGACATGCCCAAAGGATTCATATCCACGCCCAAATATTGATAAGCTAGTGGATAACACAATAGGATTTGAAATTCTTAGTTTTAAAGATGCATTTTCAAGTTGCAATCAATTACGAATGCACTTTAAAGATGAAGATAAAATATTGTTCATAATTGATTAGGGTACCTTCTACTACAGGGTAATGCCGTTTGATTTAAAAAATATAGGAGCAACATATCAAAGGATGATGAATAAGGCATTTTCCAAGCAGATAGGTAGGAACATGAAAGTTTATATTGATGACATGATAGTTAAGTTAAGGAGTTTGAAGCAGCATTGGCTAGACCTAGAAGGGACAATTACGACACTAAAAGAGTTTCAGATGAGGTGCATTTGGGGTAAAAATGGGAAAGTTCCTGGGTTTCATGCTAATCAAGCAGGGCATAGAGGCCAGCCCCTCTAAGTGCTAGGCTATAATTGACATGAGGAGCTTGATGACTACAAAAGAATTATAGATGCTTAATGAGAAGGTCGTGACCCTCACATGATTCATGTCTAAGTTAATTGATAAACATGCTACTTTCTTTCAATTACGTAAAAATGTTAAAAATTTTGAATTGATTGTTGACTATGAAAAAGCTTTCTAAGTGCTAAAAATGTATCTAGCCACACCACCTATACTTATTTGATTGGAGCCAGGAGAAACACTATATTTATACCTAGTAGCAACCATAAAAGTAGTGGGTTCAATACTTATCTGGAAAACTAAAAAAGAATAGAAATCGGTGTACTTCACAAGGTTGAAATAAGGTACTAGAAATTAGAGAAGTTAGCCTTCGCCTTGCTACCAGTATCTAGAAAGTTAAAACCTTTTAATGGATGCTTTGATCTAGCAAGTTTTGCATAAGCCTAATATGGTAGGTTGGTTAGTAGCTGGGTGATGGAGTTGTTGGAATATGGACTTATTTACAAAGCAAAAAGGCAATAAAAGCCTAAGCACTAGCAAACTTTATGGTAAAGTTGGTGAAGGAAGAAGAGCCTAGGTTGGAAGGCTTAACATGGGCACTATATGTAAATGGGTCGTCAAATGCAAAAGGCAGTAGGGCTAGGTGATTTTAGAAGGATCTACAGTCTTAGTCTTGGAATACTAGTTGAAATTTGACTTTGAAGTAATAAACAATCAAGTAGAGTATGAAAAGTTGATAGTTGGGTTGAAGTTAGTAAAAGAAGTAGGGGCACGGTCACTGAAAATCAAGAGCGATTCTCTGTTGGTAATTGCCTAGGCTAGAGGAGACTATGAAGTAAAAGTGTCAATGCTAGTGAGGTATGCTAGCGTGGCTAAGAGTTTGCTAAAAGAGTTCAATTTCTAACTAGTGAGAATACTAAGGGAAGAAAATGAGGGCATGGATTCATTGGCCAAATTAACTAGCTCCAAAGTAGCGATAAACAATAGAGCTATAATTTCAAAGATGTTGCAATCCCTTTGCACAAATAAAGTAATGTGTACAGAGTAGGAAGAAACATGACTAACCCTAATCATGGCATTCCTAGAGAAAGGATGACTATCAAAAAATAAAAAAGAGGCTAAAAAGGTCAAATGAAGGGCAATACATTTTTTTTATAGAAGGGAGCAATTATGTAAGAAGAGTTTTTCCCTGTTGTCATGGAGGTGCCTTTGGCTAAGCAAAACTAATTATGTTTTGAGAGAAATTCATGAAAGCATATGTGGGTTTTACATGGAGAGAGCAGTGATCACACTAAAAGTCATTGAATCAAGGTATTTTTAGCCTAAAATGAAGAAATAAGCTTTGGAGCTCATATGAAGATGTGAAAAGTGCCATAAATTTGCAAAGGTTTAAAGGTAGCTAACAATAGAATAGGTGTCCATTTTCACCCCTGGCTATTCGACCAATAGGGCATAGACCTGTTAGGGCCATTCCCAGTTACTCCTGATCAGTTAAAATATGTAGTGGTAGCAGTTGATTACTTTACCAAATAGATAGAGGTAGAGCCCTTTACGACCATATCCTCAAATAACATGCAAAAGTTTATTTGGAAAAATGTCATTTGCAAATAGAATTTCTAAAGTATAAACTTTGGGATAAGAAAATTGCTAACAATTCTTGTTAGGTATGACCTTCTTGCAACAATCATATCTAACAATTGAAAGTAATTTGCCAATGGTGATTTCCAAAACTTTTGCCTAAGGCATATTCACATTTGTACATCTATTATGAAAACATGAATCTCATTTGTCTTAAAATGAAAGTTAGGAATTAATTGAAAATTCATATCTATCGAGCACCCCTAATCAAATGGGCAAGTCAAACTATCAAACAAGATCATTATTGAAAAAACTATACAAAAGGTTGGATAAGGCAAAAGGGAAATGGGTTGAAGAATTGTTGAGCATTCTATGGCTATACAGAAGCACCATACATTCTGCCACCAATGAGACTCCTTTCATGCTCACAAACAGGAGTGAGGCCATGTTATGACTGAAGAGAACAGTACAAACAACAAAGAAATGAAGAGAGGAGAAGGGAAGAACTAGATATGTTGATAGAAACAAGAGAGATGACTTAACTTCAAAATAAGCATTATAAAGTGAAAATTGCCAGAATTACAAAGAGGAAAGTGTAGAGTAAAGCATTTGTGAAGGGAGGCTTAGTTCTATGATAGATAAATGAACCACACAAGGCATAAGCTAAAGGAAAATTATCAGTAACATGGAAGGGGCTATTCAAAATACAAGAAAGTCTTCTTAATGGTGCTTACCACTTGGTGACTATTTAAGGGAAGCCCTTCCCTAAATATGGAATGTGACACAGCTAAAGTCATAGCATGTACAATTGTAAATGCTGCTAGCTTTAAATTGTGTATCAAAGTGAAAGAGAAATGATAGTGGAAATTGCCACATTTACAAGTCTCCCATAAAAGACAGAGCGGATCCCTCACTATTAATAAATGACTAAGTAGACCCCTTGGTATTAATAAAAACCCGAGTAGACCCCTTAGCACTAATAAAAGCTTAAATAAACCCCTCAACACTAATAAAAGACTGAGCATATCCCCTGGTACTAATAAAAGACTAAGCAAATCCCTAAACACTAATAAAAGCTTGAGAAGATCCTTTAACACTAATAAAAGATTGAGTAGATTCCTTGGTATTAATAAAAGACTAATTAGATCCTCAATACTAATAAAGATCAAAAAGCTCTCAAAACATGACATTTGAGCACAAATAAATTGATTAAAAAAATCAATGGAAACCAAGGATGATTGGAAAATCGATGAAAGAAAAACAATTACAATGCCTGTTAGAGGCACACACAAAAAGGAACACCACATAGAAAAAGTTCATAAATTCATTCATATGGCTGATTAGCCTAGTCTATACATATGTAAAAGAAAAAGAAAAAACAAGGAGAAAGATGCAACAATAATAATCAAGTTCTAACAGATCCTAATCTTCCTTCAGCTCTTCCATAATCTACTCTAGAAACTTATTCCCATCAATCTTGGAAAGGCTGCTAGAATGGCCCAGTAATTTGCATCTATAGAAGAACTACTTTCTTTGCCCTTGGAAAAGCCCTCAAAAGGATTTTTCTACTTGCATAGAGGTAATGCCTTGGTGCCACCAAAAGAAGACTTAACCTATTTAGGAGAGGTGGAGTTACCTTTAATAGCCATTTTCAGCAATGACTTGATCTAAGCAGTTGATAGAACAATAAATTTCTGCTTAGTTAGAGCTTAGGCACAAATTTCCACTAATTGCTTGGAGTCTATCTTTGAATAATTTGTCCAACTAGTAACCTAAAAATAAAGGAAAAAGAAAGTGAAAATCTAGTAAGGCAGACTAAACAAGCAATGCTATAGAGAAAATACTAGCCTTCTTGGTATGATTCTGGGGAAGGATAGAAAGTAGCGAGAGGCATAGTCGGTAAAGGAAAACTTTTATTTTCAGTGCATTTTGAAGGAAATAAGAGGAAAAGCATAGCTTAAATATAAAAAATAGAAGTAATGTAAAAGCTTACCTACAAGAAAAGGGGTGACATAATTGGAAACCAAAGAAAAGGATCAGAGAATACGACAACAAACAATAGCAGAGTTGGAGGCTTGTAAAGGTGAAATATAGAGATCATTATCAAGAGGCCTGAGTTGGGGTGAAATGTTAAGATGGCGATCTTTTAGGTCTCAAGACTCCTTAGGAAGGAAAGGTCTTTGGGTGGTCTCAAGACTCCATAGGAAGGAAAAGTCTTAGGCAAAATGCATTGTTGCTAGCAAATTACAAATGACAGCTAACCTAGGAGAACAAAAAGTCCCTAGGTAGGCCAGTCGCCACACTCACACCGTTATCTTTAATAAAAAATCGAGTAGATCCCTTGGCACTAATAGAAGATCAAGTAGATCTCTTGGTGCTAGTAAAAGATCGAGCAAACCTCTTAGTGCTAGTAAGAGATTAAGCAGTTCTCCTAGCATTGGTAAAAATGTATGTGAGGTGAACCTCATGACATGTAACATTTGAGTGTAAACACAAGGTAAGTTAATGCGAAAAAGCCAGGTAGAGGCTTGGATAATTGAAAGGTCAGCAAGAAAAGCTAAGTAAATAACAAGTATAAAGCCCCTTAAAGGCATGAAAGACCAACAAAGTAAGATGATAGACAAAAGGCTTGTTGGAGGCTTATTCATACGGGGAACTTGACAAGGCCAAAATAATAGTCATTCAACAAAATATAGATAAGACAAAGCCAATTCAAGGCATACGCACATAGACAAATGCTATATAAAAGGTGGTTAAATAAACACTATACACGTAAAAACAAAAGGCCCATAAACACATTTCATTTATACAGCTGTTCGACCTATTCCATATAAAAAGGAAAAAAACAACAACCAAAGAAGAGAGGAAAGTGATAATAGCAGCAAAATAAGATAAGAGCCTAATCTTTTGGTAACTTTGCTAGAATCTACTCCAAAGGATTATCCTTGTTAATTTTAGGAAGATTAAGTAGCAAGTCGGGATTAAAATGTTGAATCTGTTGTATTGCCTCTACAAACCCCCTTTGAAGCATGGGGTAGTTGAGAGATCTTTAGTTTTGATAACAACAATCTTAAGTCTTGCATTGAAAGATGCTTCACTCTTTTCACATTTTTCCATTTAATCTATAATCCTGTGCTTTATTGGACTGCTACTTTACATGGTCCTCATTTTTTAGTGACAATGTATTCTTCTTTTTTACTAGTTCAGAAACACGACTAGTAACATTGGAAATACTGTTGTCCCAATTGGTCACCTCCTTAGCTTTAGCCACAATATCTTTCTTCAGGCCTTTTACCATACTAGGATTTGTGTTCACCAATTCCTTCTCATTTTTGGCAAAGGTCAGCATAGTGGCCAGGATGGAAGTGGCTAAGTGAATGATTTGGGTTGTAGAAGATTTTAGAAGATGCATAGGACCATGGTCTAATATAAACTCTTCAATATAATCCTAGTCAGTAGGGAGAAGCAACTGGCTATGTATGAAAGTGCTATAATCTGCATGTTTGTACCATAGGTTGTCTATAGTATGAAAGGACAAGTTACTCCCACAGGGGCCTTGATCAACAATAGCTTCTTCCAAGCACCCACTTTGATTTTCTTAGCAACAAGAGTGGGAATGTCGCAAGAACTACTTTCCTTGCCTCTAGACGGATCCTTAGATGGACCTTTTCACTTTCTCATGGATAATGTGTTAGAATGACTAGAACTAGGTAGACTGATAAGAGGATGGAGGATTGTTGGCAACTTCATCCATTGGTAGTGTTGATTCAACTTGGGTAGTCAATGGCTTAATAAGGTTCTCTTTAGCTAGAGCTTGAGCACAAATCTCAGCTAAACATTTTGGATCTATCTTTGAATGATGTATCTCTATCACATCCTTATTCAACCAAAAATATGAGCAAAACAAGAATAAGTAGAAGTTAATAAAGACAGAGTAAATAGGCAAAGCCAAAGTATAAAGTAAAACACATACAAAGGATGGATTGGATGTCAAATGGCCTAAGGCTAGTAGTTGGATGATAAGGTCTTGATCATCATTTGAGAAGTCTTTAAAAGGGTGGCTTCAGGGTTGGTTCATAGGTTTAGTCCATTTGGGGAGGTAAAGCAGCCCCCCATCTTAAAGAAAAATGGATGAAACCCTTTAACCGTCCAGATTTTGAAAAAAGAATGCTTTTAGGTATGAACACTGGTAAGTATATTCTTTATAATAACCTAATTAGGGCACTAAATAAATGCACCTAGCCCCTGGCTTTTTGCTAAGAATAGGTGAAGAAAAAGAAAAAAAGACCCTATAGTCAGGGAAAGGCAAAGATGGATACTTAGCATTTCAAAACAAAGAAGGAAAACCCAAGTGTTCTAAGTTAGTTGAGAGGGGAAAATATTTATTGCCTGAAGAATGCTTGTTTGGAATGTGGAGAAGTGGGGATAAACATGAAGACAATTGATCATGTCCTCATAGAACATCACAAAGGATGAGGTGTTATAGCTACATGCCCACTTGTCCTCTTTAGCTATTTCAAAGAAAATCTCTTTAATAAACTTATCATGGATATGGACCTTCTCTAACTCTCGAATTACATTTGGATCTTGTCATTCATCAAAAGTAGCTATTAGTTTCACATTTGGATGGATATCTCATAAGCTACTTGATGTAACATCAATTGGATGGACCCATTCATTCCAATGTTTGTCACGAGACCAGTCAGCCATGATTATGCAAAGAGGAAGAGTAAAGTGATAGATGATGTGTTCAAGTGAGTATTCCCTAAGATCAAATAAGAAGTTAGAGTCTGATGATAGGTTGGTGGGGTCACTAGATTTACTAGACATGAAGTAGGAAAGCATAAAGATAAGGACCACCTTCAAAGAAAAAAAAGTATGTTAAGTAGATGAAGCAAAGGGAATGATAGTTGAACAAAAATGATTGAGTGGAAATAGGAGGTCCCAACAAAAAGAAGAGTCTAGGTCGAGAGAAGTGATAGGCATTGGTCTCTCGGTGTAGCTCGAGAAAAGGTAGATAAGCACAAGATGCAGCCACTAAGAAAAAATCACTATAGCCCACACATTTTGAAAAAAAGAAAGAAAAAAATAGGAAACAAAAAGCAACAAAAGTAGTAGAAGTAGATGAAATTACTTACAAAAGTCATGTTGGAGTAATCAGAAGTCAAGAAGGAACGCCAGAAAGAGTGATGGAAAGCAGTAACCAATTTGGACTTGAGAGTAGAATGCAGAGACAACCTCTAAAAGGTCTGAGTTAGTTTTTATAAAGGGATGGAAGAGATCCAATGGTTAAGATTGAGCAAGATAAACATTTTAGATGACAGTCAGCACTATTAACATGACTTTTGTGAGTCTCGAGAGCTCTCGCGAAGGCAAAACTATCATTACTAGTAGAGTGCAGGTAATAGCTGGGCTAGGGGAATGAAAGGTCTCTAGGCAGGCCAATTGTGTCTTCCACTGGGAGGGAAAGGGGCAAATGACATAACCTAAAATACTCTGTAGTCTCCAGATGATTGACCTTATTCAATCGATTAGGACCAATTGAGGAAGTGGCTATCACAAGTAATCTTAGACCTGGACCGATCGACCTGCTACATTTATATGCATGAACAGTATGATTATAACAACTACTTAATGGGAATCTCACTGACATTACCAATATGATGAAGGGACATGATTGTATTGCATTCATCTAAGAGCGTGCTAATTGGCATGCTCGACACTTATATATACTAAGAGATATTTTGTCAAATCATCTTTACTACATTATTAAAACTCTGCTCAAATACTGACTTGATCATCAGAGTGTGATCGATGGACCATTTCCGTCATTCGACTTTATTATGCTTGTAGGTTGTTTCTTAGCCTTTCCTACTTTATCGATTAGGTTCACCAAATGGAGGGTTTCATTTATCAAGTTATTAGACATTATATAACAATTTATTTTTATTTATTTATAAATAAAATTATCATTCAAATATTTTTGAAAATATAATAAGAAAATTTTTAGATGCTCACCTTATAATTTTGAGATATTATAAGTAGCATGTAAATTGCCAAAGAAATGAAAGCATATTTAGAATAATTATCTTCCATGAATGCCAGCCTAAGCATGACCCCAATTCCAAAGTCTATATACCCTAAGCAATTGCAGCAGTAGAGAGTGGGAATTACCTTGAACTTGGTCAAATGCACCTCTAACATCCCTATTAGGCAAAAGATAAACACCAACAAAGCAAATTTGCAGAGAGCTACTGAAGTAACAAAAATTAGAGAAATAAGTTAGCATTCCTACATAAAGGTAGAGATCATAATGTATAGAAATGGAGTTAGACAGAAACCCTCCTTTTCCTATCGCCTTAAACAAAATAAAGTTAAGAAAATCATAAATTTTCAACACTTATAGAAATGTAAAACTTTAGTCCAGTCTACTAAGAAGTATCATTCATTAAAATGCTCTCAGAGAGTAATTCCAAAATATGATCAATAACGAATACTACATGCAAAAGAAAATTAATCTTATGCAAAGCATAGCTTGAAGTAATGCCATTAGGAATGCTATAGTAGAGGGAGGGGTCTGTTTAGACTTACAATTGCACAATAATTTAGGATAGGAATGTTATTGAACATCACTAATACAAAACCAACCTAAAATATATCATAATTATATACAAAATTTATGATAAATACCATTAGCCAAATTTCTGTAGAAAAATGGAGAGAAAAAAAAAACTAAGCTATATTCAACAAAAGGAAAAACCATGTTTGAAACACATATTGAAAAATTGTTAGGAGCATATGAAGTGTATGAATGAAAGGTTTTAAAAAATAAAAAGTTTAAACAATATATCTAAACTAAATATATCAAGTTGTGGGTATTGCCAAAAGTTTCTTACTCCAGTGAGGTAATGATAAATTTGGTTCTCACTTGATCTGATTCTTTTAACCTTCTTATATTATGATCACCTGACACAAAAAAAAAAAAGGTAAATGTGACTAGAAACCAAGTAACTTGATGTGGGTTTCAAGACATACAATGTGGAAAACAATTGCTTTCTTTTCTATTCTCATTCTACATCAACAAGGAGTAGAGATGATTGTCAATAATAAAAGTGAATAGATAATACCAAACAAATATAATACAGTGGATTACCAAATAACCATGAATTTGCATTTCATAGTATACATTTTTAGCTAAGTTCAAATTTACTATAACATAGAATGGGTATTGTCAAATTATCCCAAATTAATTAGAAGCAACTGATTTTTTTCTAGTCTACCATTACTAATATTGGAATCTTTACCATTAAAATGCACTTGAGTAAAGTAAAAGATAAAATAGGCTAGAAAAGGATATTACCTCTCATTATTGGATAAAATTATTTATGATGATGTTAGTGGAATTTGTGAGCATATCGTGGAATTGATATACAACATGAACATGAAAGTGGACATAGAAAATAGTCATTTGATTTAACATGTTTTAGAGTCTCTTTCAGTTCAACTTGATGTTCTTAAGACATCATATCACACCCAAGAGGGTGAGTAGACTTTTAGTGAAATGACCTCTATAATTAATCAAATGGAAGATGACATGAAGAATTGAAAGGTCTTTGTGCTCACTTTGTTTCACACGCATTGAGTGTTAAGCATGGAAATTAGTCACACCCAAAAGAAACCTAATTTTGGAAAGCAAGAAAGCTAATTTAAGTTCACATCACAATAAATTAAGATGTTTCACTGGCTCTAATGATTCTATTGAACACTTGGTGGTTAGATGGAGGTGCAATCATTTTCATTACAAATTCATTTTAAGCATTAAGAAACAAGAAGAGGCCAAGTGATAAAAAAACTAATAGTTGGATTAGAAATGGTGCAAAAATGCAAGATTAATATGTATGAGTAGATTTTGTTTGAAAATTGGAGAGTTAGTCAGTTAAATAAATACTATAGTTGAAAACAAAAGATTAGTTAGTCTAGGTGATATCTCTATTAAAGGATAAATTAATTGATAAAAGAAGATATTTTTCATGACTTCAACTTATCTATTTTTTGATGTGTGTATTAATTACATCAAGGGAAATAATCCTTATTGTAGTAAAAATAAAAAAAAGGTTGGAAGTATTAGAGTTGACTCACAGTAATGCAAGTGGACTGATTACGTCGAGTGCTAGGGGTAGATACTAATATTTCACCTTCATTGGTGATTGATCAATTTTTGTTTTGTGAAAATATCCACTAAAAGGTGGAATCCTTAAATTCTTTTGGGGAATTTAAAATTGAGAATCAAGTGCATCAGTTTTGATAGAGCTGGTGTGTGCTATGGATATATGATAAACTAATGTAAATTTAGATTCTTTTGTAAAATATCTTTAAGATTGTGAATTTTGAGGCCAACAACGTTATGCTAAGAGCACTTGAACAAGATTGGATTGCAAGAAGGTTGAATTAAATGCTGATGGACATGATCGGATGCATGTTGGTGCATTCAATTTTACTAGACTTTGTATAGGGAGATGCTTTAAAGATCATGACATATATTCTAAGTGAAGTCCTTAGTAAGTCTGTACTTAAAACCCTGTATGATTTGCTATATAGAAAAAGCCTTGTCTTAGGCATTTTCATATGTGAGGTTGCAAGGCTAAAGTGAAACCATATGATCCATTTATAAAGAAATTTGATTTGAAGACTATTGATGGTCACTTTATTGGATGCTATAATGGCTACAGAAGTGGCAAATTTCATTGTCTGATCTATACCACCAAGGCAATAGATGCGCCTTGTTTTGTTCATTTTGATGGTTGGTTGGATAGTGAAAGTGAAAGACCATGTAACATCTCTCTTAGAAAGATGTAATTTGTTATTCTACTAACACTATCACTGGGTGAAACAAATTGAATCGATTTAATAGATGATCTAGTATAATATATGATAAAACTAATGGTTGAAATTAGAAAAGCATAATGCTTTACTGGTAATAGAAAAGAACCAAGTCTTGTAAATGAAATACCTTTAAGGAAATCCCAAATTAGAAATTACAAATGACTATATGGTATACCTGCAGGAGCACGAATTTGACATTAATGATGGTAATGATGTCATCAATTTTTTCAAGAAGCTATTTCAAGTCCTAATTTTCTTTTGATTGGATGAAGGCTATGAATGATGGATTTCTTTGATGCTCTATAATGATGTGTGAGATCTTATATAGTTAACTATCAATTACAAGCCTAGTAGATGCAAGTGGGTCTTTAAGACCAAAGGATACTTAAGGAGTGATTGAGTGGTATAAGGCCATATTGGTGACAGTGGGCCATATTTAGAAAGAATGAGTTGATTATAGAAAATTTTCTTATTTATTTTTTATTAAAGATTTGTTTGGAGTTGTTATGGCACTGGTAACTTATTTTGACTTAAAGCTTCATCAAATGTATGATAGCCTTCTTGAATGGTGATTAACAAGAAAATGTTTGAGTGAACTAACTAGATGATTTCCAAGACAAGATTAAAAGAACACTTAGTGTGTAAATTGAAAGGATTCATAAATATAATTTGAATAAAACATTTAGACAATGGAATCTAAAGTTGTTGAGATTATTGCTTCTCTTGGGTTCAAAGAGAATGATGTTGATATGTGTATTTGTTTTAAGTTGTGTTCATGCATATTTATGTTTCTTATTTTACATTGATGATATTTTCCTTGAAAACATTGTTATGAACTCTATGGTTCAAACAATGCATATACTGTTTGCATACAAAGGATCTTAGTGATGTCTCTTTTGTGCTAAGCATATATATCCACTGTGACAGATCTCAAGCTTTCATGGCTTGTCTCAAAGATTGCATGTTGAAAAGGTGCTCAAAAGGTTCAAAATAATGTAAAAATTAAAGTAAGTCTTGTATGCTTCCATTATTGGTAGCCTATTGTATGCTCAAGTATGAATATGTCTTGATATTGGTATGTATTTTGAGTACTTGGGAGATACTTGAATGATCCTGGTAAAAGATATTGGACTATTGCAAAGAAAACTATAGAGTACCTAAGGTATAAAGAATCCTTGTTTTGACCTATTATAGATCTGATGGTTTGATTGTTGTAAGTTTCTTTGACTCTAACTTTGTGAATTATCCAAATGATAGGAAGTTGACATCTAGATACATTTTTACAATGATAAAAGGAGCTGTACCATGAAAACTATTAAGCATTCAATTGTAGCAACCTTTACTATGGACGTAAAGTACATCGCATGTTGTAAAGCCACTTGTGAGGCTATTTGGATAAAGAATTTGATATCTAGATTCAAAGTTGTAGAGAGCATTTCTAGGACCTTAACTATGTGTTGCGATGATGCTGCTACAATGAATTTCCTTCAAAATAATAAAAGTATTTCCTATACAAAGTATTTTGATATAAAGTATCAATTTGTTAAAGAGAAGGCACATAAGCATTATGCATGTTGCCACTAATTGTATACTTGTAAATCCACTAACCAAAGGCTTAGGTGTAAAATTGTTCATGAATAACTGACTAAAAATAAGTTTGGTTAAGCCATTCGATGTTTAGAGTTAGTAGGAGTTTCATATTTCTTTTTGAAACAATAAATTATTATCGTTATTATTAGTGAAATTGTTAATCATATCATCATATGTTTCATATATGTATATATATATAATATCTTGAATTTTTTAAAATCAATTTTGGTAATAAAATGACTTTTTGAAAAATCTGAAAAAGGTAAGTTTGAGAATTTTTAGAATTTTGAAACTATAAATTTTGGGCTACAAAAAGTCCAGATATAGTAGAAATATATTACATGAATTTTAGGAAACCTCAGGAAATTGAAATTCCTATTTTTGGATACTTATAAAATAAAATTTGTGTATTTAGGATTTAATTTATGAAAAACTTCAGAATGATCGATGAGTAAGTTAATTATGGACTTGAAGTTTAGGAAATAAGAAAAATTGTTTAAGTCAAAGATGAGTCAAAAGAAAAGTTGACTTAAACTTTTATTTTCCCACTTTACCTTGCCAAAGGCAGTTTCTTCTCCCTTTTCTTTAGCCATCTAGTTTCCGTGATGCAAAAACACTTATTTTTCAATTTTGCAATCTTTCTCTCTCTACAGTCAATCTCTTTCCTCAAGTAAGTCACACCATTCATCATATTATTTTCTCTTATTTTTCCTATTAGATCCTCTCTTCTTTCTCTTCAATTTGATATCAACATCTTGTTGAATCATTGAGTAAAATCTAAGTTATGAATATTTGAAGTTTGTAGTTACTATTTATGTCACTATTCAAACCATGAACTTACTTGAATTTTTTGAAGTTTTAGAGGTTAAATCTTGTATATTTAGCTTGTTTCTTTGCAATGGAATTGTAATCCAATTATATTTGATTGTTTGGTGGAAGAAAAACCTTGAAATTGCTGAGAAGCTAATATGTTTTTCTTTTTGTTTATGAAGAGTATTGAAGATTTTTGGCTGGATTAATTTTGTTCTTGTGTTACCAACCCATATGTGAGCAATTCTTACCTTTTCTTGTGAATTATAGTGCATTTGTTACTTGTGATCTATTGAATGATGGTGCAAGTTAAGGAGAAATGGGTATTGGATTTTTTGAATTCTTAGGATCTGGTGTGAGATTGGAAGTAATTTTCCTTGTTTTCTACTGTTTTCCTATAAACCCAGATCGTGCGATTTGAATTGTAACTTTTACACTTAACCCATGATCATGCTCGTAGAAATCTAGCATTTTTACTCTTAAGATTTGAATAAAGATTTTAGCTAAATTTTTGTGATTCAAATTGAATTTTCCTACTTTATTTTTTCAATTTTGATCATATTTGAATTTAGACTTTCCAAAAGATTGCAAGTTTTGGCAAGCAAACTTGCATTTACAATTGATTTTCCTTGAGTCGAATCAAATTTCAAGCCTAATCCTGCTCGCAATTCTAATCGTACCTCTGGAAATTTTCACATTTTTTTGCTCAATTCCATCTTTTTCTAAGATATCTCCTACTCCCTTTAGTCTAATCTAATATTAACTCTAACTAGTTCAAAAATAACAATTAATAAAACCTAAATAAGTAGCTTATAAATGAATACGAATAAATCTAATAAATGTCTCTTCATTAATATTATTGTAGTAATCCTAGTTGCTAATATGATAATGGAACAAGAAATGTATGATTGAAATCATGTTTGAATATGAATGTTATGATATGATTGTTGTGAATGATATTGTTTAAAGTTTGATAATTTCTTATGAGATATAGGATGGTATATGGTATATGAGGAATGATGATAATGAGATTATGATAGAAATGTGTCTTATGTGATATAACTATTATGAGCATGATATTATTGACAGCTTGAATAGCTCTTATAAGACTTGAAATATGGTTGATGGGATGTGATGGGGAAAAAGAATCATATCCTAGATCTGTCCATTCTGATATGATGAGTGAAATAAGGCTGGCTTAGAGGGATAAGGCTGGGATTGTGTGAGTTAAGGTTACATTGGAACAACAAGGAGATTTATTATTTTTATGCATTTTTTTACCTATTTTATTATTTTGTGGAATGTTGAAATATGTTACAATAATATTAAATATCGTAATGAATAAGAATGGTGGCTTAAGGCCCTAAGAACTTTAATTTAATATAATATGCTATGTATATGAAATCATTTAGAGGTGTGTTTTTGAAACTTAATGATTTGTTTATGAGATTGGGTGTGAGATATAATTGCTTGGTTATGATGTTTATGCATATATGTGTTGTTTTTGTTGGATAAATTCATAAATTTGGTATGAATTTATCTCACTAAGCCTCAAACTCACTCTTCTATGGATTATTTTTTTTCTTCAAATTCTTAAGGTATAATAGCTCTACCTACCTTTGAGAAGTAAGATGAATAATGATCCAATGGAGATTACTGTTGACACTTTCACCACTATGATAGATAGTTCACTAGGCATGTATGAGATTAGGGTTCATTATATAGTAATTCTGAATCTAGTTGGCTATTAAGTCTTACATGAGGTGGAAATCATGCCTTTGCAACCCCAAATGTATTGTTGATAATGGTCTTAGGTGTTAGTTTAAGATAGGTGCCCTAGAGCTAATTGGGATTGAGCTCTATTGTATCTATAACTATACTCTTTGTAATGATTTGATAATATCTAAAGGTTGTTTATGCATCTTACCTCGCATTTCTTGTTTATTACATATTAAGATGATGTCCATAGTGAGAAGTTCATTTAATCAGTCCTATAAAGGGTTATAGGATTGTGAGGTTAATTATTAATGATTCATAACTTCTACACCAAAATAACACTAGTTAAGATCTAATAATTGGGCATTATTAGATCCATGGAGACTAGACGATGTGGTGATTTTTCATTTGATGAGTAGCTGATCTCACAAGTTGAGATGTAAGAGAGATATATCTGAACACACATGTAGACACGACTCAGTTAGTTTGGAGAAACATAACTGACAATCATGATCTTGTCAGACCCAATTGTAGCTAAGCTTGGCCAAAGGTTGGTTGAGCCCTTAACTTTGTATTTGTATTGTGAGAACACACTGTACCAACAAGATTTGGGTAGTTTGCTCGGTTAGGGTTTTTAGAAAAATTTTTGATTTTTCTGATTTGATATCCGAGCAAACCAACATTAGGATGGTTTGATCCTTAAGGGATCTATCATCTATATATTTTGCCAACCTTTTGAAACATGTAAATAGCATAGCCATAGAGTCCTAAAGGACATAGTTAGTCTAACCTATACTTCTAATCCTTGAGATGTTATAGGTTAAACTAACTTTTGTTTTGCTTTGTCCTTGAAAGGAAATATAGGGTGTTATAGAAGAATGATTCTTAGAGTTGGCTAATGGAATGTATGTAAGTTGTGGAAAAATTGTTAGATAACCATGAATACTATTGTTTAATGGACATGTGCTTTGATGGGCAATGTCCTTGTACATTATGCAAGTAGTAATATATCAAAGTGACTTTCTACTACATGAGTTTTGACTTTATAACTAAATAAATAAACTTAAGTAAATTAGATTATAGTCAATTGAAGTAGGCACGAGTCTAAATGAATAATGAAAAAGAAAAAAAATCACAGGCTAGTGTATATCAAATGGAAAATTGATATTCATGCCGATCTTGACCAGAAAATTTGGGTTGTGACATGTTTATATCAGAGCAATAGTTTAGATTAAACATGTGAGTATAGGTTTACATGTAGGATTGTTTAAAGTTGCATAATGGTGGTGGTGTTGGTTTCATCAAGTGTTAATAGGAATAGTACCAATAGCATGTGTGCACTTAGGAGCACGTATTGCTAATACCATTTCCATTGACCTAGTGAAATACGTGTTCATGTTTGCAAAATCAAATTAGAACCTTTGTATGTCTTGAAAATCTGATTAACTTTGTAATATAGATTATGATGAGAACTAGAAGGAAAGAAGGCCAAGAATTCGAGTTTGGTGATGGAGGATCATTTATTGGGTGAAATAGTCCATGCCGTGAAATCGACAATAATCTTGAAGTCCTTCAGTAGGCGGAAAGACTTGTTTAGTAGGTAATGAATTTCTTGGTACATGCATTAGCTCAAAATCAAATCTGAGCTCAAAATAGAGTATCTAACAAGAGTAGATGAAATGAAAGAGGTCAAATTTCTCTTGTTAGGAATGAGCAATAAGGTAGATTAAAGATTGTTCATGAATATGGGGGAATAGATTTTTCTATGGAGCCGTATTAATTTCTTGACCAAATTGAAAGATATGGTAAGATGTTGCAGGGTCCTGAACCCTTATTGATAGAATTGGTAAGATATTAGTTAGATGATTTGGCACATTACTGGTATGTTGGAGCTATGAAGGGGTGAGCTATCAACATAGAGCCATTGACTTAGGCAATATTCCATGAGGCCTTTATTGATAGATTTCTTCCTTCTAGTGTCTGGCAAGCAAACACCTTCGGAGGTTTGAAAATTTGAGACAAGAGAACCTAACCGTGAGTAAGTATGATGCTTAATTTGCTAGACTCTCCTGATATGCTACTCATTTAATTCTAATGAGACTATAAAGGTAGAAAGATTTGTACAAAGGCTTTGTGACTATTATTTTGATCGTGTCAAAGTTGATCTAGACATGACATATCAGCAAGCTATGAACCAAGCCTTGTGGGTTGAACTAAGGTCTAAAGAGTGTTGTGAAAGGGAAATATCCTCTAGTAGTAAGAAAAAAGCCCAAACTAAGGAAACTAATACTAAACCAAGCGAAAGACTGAACCCAGCTCGTGCAACACCACCTAGTGGGTGGAGAGGAAACTTTATTGGACCATCCTAATCACAGAATCCACCTGTAAGAAGGAACATAGGAGGATAATCAGGTTTTACCGTTTTTGTTTCATTCCATGGAAGGAGTATATCTCAAAGTCAAGGGAACTTTAATGGTAACATGCCACAATGTAAGATTTGTAATACAAATCATTATGGATCTTGTAAGAGCGATCTGATCGGGTGTTTCCAATGAGGTCAACTTGAACATAAGGTGAGAGAATGCCCTATAAATGTAAGTGCCTTAGGGTATGGTTCAAATTATTAAGCTAGACTTTAGAATTAGCCAGTAACACAATTCAGAGCCTCAATAAAAACATCAATAGCATCTGGTAGAAATGATGGGTGAAGTAATTGTGGGAGAAACCCTAATAAAGCTATGACATGAGTTTATAATCTTATCAGGCAAGAGGCTTAAGCATCAAATGCCATAGTGTCAGTTATTTTGAAAATACATGATTTACAGGCTAAGGAATTGTTTGACCCTAGAGATATTAATTTGTTTATTATGAAGAAATTTGCCATATTATTGAATAAACCTAGTGAATTGATAAAATAATTGTTAACAGTAATGACTCCAATTGGTAAGACTCTTTTCACCAACTGTTTACTTGGAGAGTGTGCTATGAAGATAAAAGATAAATGAGTATTCACAAATTTAGTTATGCTAGATATGGTTAATTATGATGTGATTCTAAGTATGGATTGGCTTTTTCAGTATTGTGCATGCATGAATTGCTTTGATAAGATGGTTACATTCTACGTGGATGAATCTTTTCTTATTGTCTTTCGAGGATAACAAGTAGTTGAGATTGCTGGTTTGATTTCAAGTATGCAAGCTTGGAAGTTGTTGAATAAGGGGTGAATGACTTATTTAGTTATAGTACAAGACCTAGATTGACTTGTTCTAAATCCAAATGAGGTTTCAATGATATGAGAATTTCTTAATGTGTTTCCTAATGAGCTACTTGAATTACCACCAAATAGAAAGATAGAGTTTACTATTGATCTTGTACTTGGCATGGAACTTATCTCCATTCATCCTTATTGTATGGTGCCAATGAAATTAAAAGAGCTAAAAACTTAACTATAGGAGTTAATCAATAAAGGATTCATTCACTTGAGTATTTCGCCATGGGGAGTTCCCATACTCTTTATGAAAACGAAGGATGGAACACTACAATTATGTATTGATTATCACCAACTAAATAAGGTGACTAACAAAAATAAATATCCCTTCCCTCATATCAATGATTTATTTGATCAGTTACAAGGAGCAAAATATTTCTTGAAAATAGCCCTGAGATCAGGGTATCATGAACTAAAGATTTGTGAAGAAGATGTGCCCAAGACTACTTTTTATACAAATTCCTTGTACTATTGTTTGGGTTAATCAACACCTTAACTACATTTATGACCTTGATGAATCAAATATGTAAACTATATCTGGATAAATTTGTAGTCGTGTTCATCGATGATATAATGGTATACTCCAAAAGTGAGGAAGAACATGATCAACAGATGAGGATAGTGTTGCCAATGTTAAGAGAGCATAAACTTTATGAGAAATTTACCAAATGTGAATTTTGGGCAATAGTTGTCATATTTCTTAGTCACATAGTGTCAAAAGGAGGGATACAAGCTAATCTTCAGAAGTAGAAGATGTAAAGAATTGGCCCACACCTATGACAGTGATAAAAATTCGAAGTTTCCTTAGACTAGCTGGGTATTACTAAAAAATTGTCAAAGATTTCTCCAAAATTTCTATGCCACTAACTAAGCTCAATCAAAAAAGAGTATGATTTGTATGGACTTCTACCTATAAGGAAAACTTCCAAAAGTTAAAAAGATGTTTGACAACAACCTCGATATTGGCACTATCATTTGGATCAGGTGGCTCTTCATGAATAAGATTGGGATGTGTGTTGATGCAAAATGGTAGAATAATCACATATGGATCATGGCAACTGAAGAAGCATAAGTAGAATTACCTTACTCATGATTTGGAAATGGTGGCTATAATATTTGCTTTGAAGATATGGAGGCATTATTTGTATGGAAAAACATGCAAAAAATATACGATTCATAAAAATCTAAAATATTTCTTCGAGCAAAAAGAAGTTAATCTCTGAAAAAGAAGATGGATGGAGCTAGTAAAAGATTATGATTGTTTGATATTGTATCATCCTAGTAAGCCAAATGTAGTAGTGGATGCACTAAGTCACAAATCGGTAAGTAGTTTAGCTCATCTTCTTTCAAAAAATTAAAATTGATGTGTCTCTATCCAAAATTTGAAAAGATTGGCATGCAACTAGAAGTCTTGGATTAAACCTTAATTCTAGCCTATATGATGGTATAATAGGTGATGGTTAAGCGTATCAAGGAAGCTTAGAAACAAGACTTGCAGTATGTGATTCTTCGACAGAAAGTGAAAATGGAATCAAACTCAAATTTTATAGTTAATGAGATAGGGGTACAAAAAAAGGTAGGATGATTATGGATTCCCTCAAATGTTCATAATGATTTGTTGCATCAAGCCCATAACTTATCATATATGATGCACCCAAGAATGTCTAAAATGTATCACGATCTAAAAGATGTGTTCCAGTGGGAAGGTATGAAACAAGACATACTTGAATATGTAACAAAATGTCTCACATGTAAATAAGTGAAAATAAAGAATCAATGTCCAACAGGATTGCATCAATCTATCAAAATTCTAGAATAGAATGGAAATAGGAAAGCATAATAATAGATTTCTTAGTTGGATTGCTGAAGTCACCAAAAGGTTATGATTTGATTTGGGTCATTATTGATTTCTTAACTAAATTAGCTCATTTTTTGATAGTTAAGACCACTTATTCAACTACATAATATGTGCAAACGTACCTAGATCAAATAGTTCCTTTACCTAGTGTATCATTGATGACTATTTTAGATTATGGTACCCAATTTATGTCTCATTTCTGGCAATTATTTCAATAAGCTTTTGGTGCTTAGCTATGGTTTAGCATAACTTTTCATCCACAAATTGATGGTCAGTTAGATTGAACAATCTATGTTATAGATGACAAGCTCCGAGTATGCATGATAAAATTTGAAGGAAGTTAGGAAAGATAACTACTACTTATCAAGTTTGCCTACAACAACAATGATCAAACCAGTATTCAATTGGCACCATTTAAGGCATTGTATGGGAGGAGATGTAGATCTCCCATAAGTTGGTTTGAGTTTGGAGAAGTAAAGTTACAAAGGCCAAATCTTGTAGCAAATGCCATTGAAAAGGTACAATTAATTTGAGATTGAATAAAGGTAGCTTAAGACTGGAAAAATCATATTCGAATAAAAGAATAAGAGAATTAGAATTTGAAGTTGATGATCAGATTTTTGTCAAAGTGTTATTTATTATAGGAGTCATGTGTTTTGGCAAAAAGGGAAATTTAGCAATGTGGTACATCAGACCATTTAGACTTATTAAACATATAGGAGCTATAGCATATCATTTGGACTTGCTAGCTAAAATGCAAGGAATTCATAAGGTATTTCAAGTTTCTATGCTAAGAAAATATGTTCTAGATGAGTCTTATATCATTAGGGAAGCACCAATCCAACTAGACACCAAACTAACATACGAGGAACAACCAGAAGATATTCTTGATTGACAGGTTCAAAAGCTAAGATCAAAAGAAGTTCTTCTGGTCAAGGCACTATGGGGATGACATAATGAACAAAAAGCTACTTAGGAGTTAGAATATGAAATCCAAGAGAAATATCCACAATTATTCACTAAGGGACATGTATAGTAAACACTTAGAATGGAATGTCATCTCTAATTGCTAATTCATTTATTTAAGCTACTATCATTGCTTAGAGTTTGATGATGAATTCTTTTAAATGGGGGGAGAATTGTAATATCCTAACTTTTCTAAAATCAATTTTGGTAATAACATGGCTTTTCAAAAAATTTGAAAAGGGTAAATTTAATAATTTTAAAACTATAAATTTTAGGCTATGAAAAGTTCAGATATAGTAGAAATAGATTACATGGATTTTAGGTAACCTTAAGAGATTGAAATTCCTATTTTTGGATACTTATAAAATAAAATTTCTGTATTCAGGATTTAATTTCTAAAAAACTTTAGAAAGATCCCAGTGAGTGTGAATTTATAGCTATTATGAAGGAAATTAATTTAACTAATTTATGTTAAAATTTTAGGGCCACCAGTGATCGATGAGTATGTTAATTGTGGACTTGAAGTTAGGGAAATAAGAAAATTTTTTTAAGTCAAAGATGATTCAAAGGGAAGTTGACTCAAACTTTTATTTTCCCACTTTACCCTCCTAAAGTTAGTTTCTTCTCCCTTTTTTTTAGCCATCCTGTTGCCTTCATGCAAAGACACTCACCTTTCAATTTTGCAAGCATTCTTTCTCTATAAGCACTCTTTCTCCTCAAGTATGTCACACTTTTCTTCATGTGATTTTCTCTTATTTTTATTGTTAATTCCTCTCTTCTTCCTTTTTAATTTGATATCAAAATCATGTTGAATCATTAAGTAAAATTTGAGTTATGAATTTTTGAAGTTTATAATTACTATTCATATCACTGTTCAAACTATGAACTTGCCTGAATATTTTGAAGTTTTAGAGCTTGAATCTTGTATATTTAGCTTGTTTCTTTGCAATGGAACCATAATACAATTATATTTGATTGTTTGGTGGAAGCAAAACCTTGAAATAGCTAAAAAGCTAATATGCTCTTTTTTTTTCTTATGAAGAGTATTGAAGATTTTTGGTTGGACCAATTGTGGTCTAGTGTTACTAGCCCATATGTGATTAACTCTTACCTTTCCTATGAATTATAATGCATTTGTTGCTTGTGATCTATAGAATGATGGTATAAGTTGAGGAGAAATGGGTATCAATGATTTCATGACAAAGTTTGAATTTTGAACTAAATTTTTATGATTCATATCAATATTACCTACTTTATTTTCAATTAGGATTGTGATTCAGATCATATCTATATTTGGACCTTCTAAAAGTTTTCAAAATTTTGCAAGCAGACTCACATTTTTAATTAAATTTCCTCGATTTTAATCGAATTTCTTCAGTGACTCTGATTATGATTCTACTCAATTTTTGAACCCAATTCTACTTGTGATTCTGATTACACCTCTAGAATTTTTTCGCTCTTTTCAATTCAAACTTCTTTTTCTTTAAAAACTATTTTGTATCCTTAAATCTAAACTTACATAAGATGAAATTAAGTTGAATAAAATAAATGAGAAGTAATGCAGATAGTCATAAAAAGAGTGACAGAAAATGTGTGTTTGAGACAGTGATGGAATGATGATCTATACGTGGATAATAGGAAAATGATTATAATACTTGCTACAATAATGGGACCTATATAATTATGAATGAGGTTTAAGTTTGAATATTTTGAGGATTAGCATGTGATATATAATGGCAATTGTTAGCCCCTTATTACAAATGATCTTTTAATCTAGATTCTAATTTGCAATGGAAGATTTTAAAACTTGTTTGGAAGTTTAAAAGATTTATCAGAGTATATTTATTGGATAACAAAAATTCAATTATGGTCATTGATTTAGATATAATGTAGAATTGCAGAAATAGTTAATTAATTGTAGCAAAAAAATTAAATGTAGTAATGTAAAGAACACCAAAATTTTTATAGTAGTTCCACTTTAATTGAAACTGCAATTAAAATGTACATCCACTAGACCGAATCCTTAATTAGATGGTCTTTCTTTTATTACCTAAACACAAGACTTAACTAGGCTTTTGCAAACTAGTTTACACATAACACTTAACTAGGCTCTTGCCAACCAATTTAGATACAAAACACATTAGATCTTCAACTAATTATGATTAACCTCACAATCAAAGAAGATGCAAAGGGAAGATCAACTTTGTTGGTGTATGCCCTATAAGCTAATCATAAGATGATTATTTTGCATACATTTTATTACATTTTAAAAGGTAATTCAATTACTATATTTTGTTATATTTGCATAATATAAATAAATATAATAATTGTCCCTACAATAATGTTATTCTTAAATTATCCTTAGTCAAGTATTATTGTGAACTGGGATAGCAATAATGCAGCGAGACTAGTATGTATGATGACTGATGACCA
This sequence comes from Saraca asoca, assembly GCA_026873985.1. Lineage (NCBI taxonomy): Eukaryota > Viridiplantae > Streptophyta > Magnoliopsida > Fabales > Fabaceae > Saraca > Saraca asoca. The sequence goes on along the minus strand of JANHAO010000465.1, from coordinate 10 downwards.
AAAGTCATGG